>KV424560.1:0-113379 GCA_001632445.1 Peniophora sp. CONT
TATATGAACCTTCACCACGATGATTATCGCATCGCATCCGTGAATCTCGCTACCCGAATGAAGCCCAGAGCAAACCTGGTAAGGACAAGTTAGTAACAAAGGTGCAGTTCTTCGAAGGGAAGACGTACGATGTG
This sequence comes from Peniophora sp. CONT, assembly GCA_001632445.1. Classification (NCBI taxonomy): domain Eukaryota; kingdom Fungi; phylum Basidiomycota; class Agaricomycetes; order Russulales; family Peniophoraceae; genus Peniophora; species Peniophora sp. CONT. The sequence continues at coordinate 135 of KV424560.1, forward strand.
GGACTGCGAGCATCACAGAAGGGACCATGGGAACCTAAACATCGATTAGTACGATGGTATGCCCGAAACAGGAATTGAGCTTACTTAGTGGTGCAGACGGATATCAGATAAACCTAGGTTTCATTAGCGCAAGAATGATCCGTGATAAAGAAGATGACATACCGGGCTTAGGGAGCTCCCTGGCGAAGGCATCGACGAAGCACAATAGCATCATTGAGGAGCGGGCGCCATGCGTGAGTGAGCTGCAATCATTGTGAGCAGACCATAAAGCGGTTTTCGGAGGACACGACGCACCTCAATCACGCTGCGACATGCCTCCAGTCGCTCCACGCGCGCGACAGCATCGAGGTATTGGGACGCGCGCGGAAACCCGGACTATCGAGTGCGAGCTGCGAGAGGCCAGGAAAAGAGAGGATAAGACGAGGAAGGAAGGCGAGGAAGGGAGACGATGAAGGGAGACGAAGGCGCAGACGGTCGGACGGGGGAAGATGGTGGTCAGAGGTACCCCGTGTGAGCCAGTGTTGCAAAACGACCCCAGTGATGCAAAACGCGGCTTGCTCATTTCGTTATTGAGCGTTTCGCTTTGGGAAAAAGGCATAGCACGCGCATTGTATGTAAGGATGCACTGTAAACGGCAATAAGGATGGGAACGATTGTGGAGGGAAGGAGAAATCGAACAGCGTGTTTTGCAACACCTTTCCGAAGGGGCTCCACGCGGCAAACGACCTCTCACTCGCATCTTACGTCAGAATGGTATCGTTCTTTCGGGAAGCGTGACAGATAGGTTAGCTTTAGCCCATGGTGTAGCCCGATTTGCTTGACATGGTGCTATCGTCGCGGTATGGAGAGTTGCAACACGGAAGGTCGTTGAGCGTGACATCTGGCAGCCGCGCCTCGTGTTGCCGCGTGGCTCTTTTGATGAACCGAGAGGCTGGTCGACCACAGTATTCGGTCTTCTATGGTCCATCTGCCTCTCTGCTCTCAGCAGAGTACTCTATGCACACATAAGACGAGTGAGGGACAGATCTCTGTCAGCTTTAGCTTGATGGCCTCTTGCATGGGCTCATATTGCCGCGTCCTTCGAGTGCCAGCCACCTTCATAAGGCATTATAAACTGAATAATCACCGCTGCTTTCTGCAGCTAGCGGCGCTCATGTTCACTCGTCAGAGCTGCTTAGTGCAGTATAAGGTACTGTGAGATGCAAATAATTGACTCCTGCACACGATTTGCGAATACTGGCAGACAGAGCCAGAGCCAAGGACGCGGCGCTGCCGCCGGCAGGACCGGCTGCCTTCGGCATCTGCGTGAGCGGGGTGACCGTCACGGTAACAACTCGCGACTTTTGGCTGGGCGAGAGGCGTCGTTGTGCAACTCTCATATGGACTTCAACCAGTGAGTATAAATATTTCATACTTCGTAGCCGTGTACACAAGATGCTAACGTTTCGTTTTGCAGAAACAACCGGACCCGCCGGAGTGGTTTCGAATACGGCAAACAGAGTTGAAAAACGGTGTTGCAGAACTGGCTCACACGGGGTAAAAGGAAGGAAGAAGTCGAAACAATGTTTATGACGCGTCGCGCGCGTCACCTGCCGGCCGCATCTGCGCATGCGCCTTGTTCGCTTCCCTCATCTGCAACCGCTGCATCTCACCGGTGCGCCGTGTAGCTGCCGATACACCAGGGAACCCGCCGCCTGTTGTCGAGCTCGATGAACCAAGGGCACCCGCTTTATTTCTCCTCCGCTGTCATCCCGCCCTTCGAGGTATGCGCCGGACCCTGCATTACCGCCCCCATTCCCCTTTTGCACTCGCAATCGCCATCTTGAACCTCAGGCCTCGGGCCTCATCTCCAGCACCTGATCATCGCCTGCAGCATGATGCCGCTGTGTCATTGCGCCGGCCACGGAAGAGGTCACTGGTAACCAATGGTTCGAGCACGCCAGCACCCGCACCTCGCATCCGCTGCGCACGACACGCACCACAGATATCTTTTCCGCGATGATCAACGGCAACTGCTGAGTTTTTCCGGCTCACCCTGCGCATGCGAGGTTGAGTTCTGAAGTGCTGCTGTGGGTGACTTGCACCCGATTGTCGGGCATGTTGGCGCGCGTTTAGCGCCTATTTGCTTACTCTCGCTTCCGACCGGACCATTTTATTTTAATTCACGTGTTGCATTATAATGTATCTTCATTGCTACTACATATGTCTGTGTTCAACGCAGATAAAACGAAATGAAATTTGTGGAATCATTGTCCGAATATCGTATACACGGGCTGTATCACATAAGTATGATGTTCTTGGCTTGTGACCCTCCGTGCACTGTTCATGAGCATTCCATTAGCTGTCCGTGAGCCATGAGCTCAGGTAAGTCATCATTAGCATTGTTTAGCATAAGCTGCCGATTAACCAACCAATAAGTTAGGTTTAGCAGGGGGGGTGTTCCCTGATGAACCCTCATCTCTCTAGCACGTCCTGTGTACCCTCGCGCGTATATTCATCACGTCGTTTGCCTTGTTCCTATTACTTTAGGCCGCCCCTTCATATCTTCAAACGACGTGCTCATCTCGTCTCGATCAGCTTCTGCGTTTCGTGTGCTCATTGTCGTGGGGACGGTAGCCGCGTTGCTGATCACTACTAATAAGTTCAAGCGACTCAACAATATACGGGCTTGGCCCCGATATTTAGTATCACTCCGGTGACGTGCATATCCTTGCTATTGGGTACGAGAGGCCGTCTTCGCGCGGGATGATCTTCGCGCTGTCCGAGAGATCCGCTTTATCTCGTGTTTCCGATTTCTGCTCGCAGTTCGCCGTTAATCTACCGTGCTGCTACCATCATGTATCATGTTCTCGTGGCGGCCGTGGACCGTGGTCATAGGTTGAGTACATATACAATGAGGGGACGAACGTCGAGGTTATAGCTCCGTTACCCCGCTTCATCCTTTCAGCAACATGGTCAAAACATGGTGCAGAAGATCGAGAATCGTATCACCCTTTACACGCATCCTGTAAGTCTCGTTTCGACTCTCGTTGCGCGCGCTGTTACTGACGAAATTCATCAGGCGTCGCCATACGTGAAACGCGTGCGTCTCGGCCTCAGACTATCCCAATGCCTTCGAGAACTGATTCCCTTCCAGGTAGAGATCGCGCTTGTAGAAGCCGGCGTGGATTTCGACAGGCATATCATCGACCTCTTCGTTCCCCGACCCGAGTGGTACCTGCGCGAAGTCAACCCGGTTGGCAAGGTCCGTTCGCAGCTCGCCTTCACCCACTAGCCCCGCTCTAACATGTAGCGAGTAGATCCCAGCCATATCATATGGACCGCGCGCTCCGTCAAACTGTATCATGCCTCCTCCAAACTCCTTTCATCTTTGCGAATCGCTCGTTATCCTCACTTTCCTCGCCGACCTCTACCCTCAACTCCTGCCCGCCACACCTATCGACCGTGCCCGCGCGCAATTCTTCATCGCGAAGGTCGAAGAGAAGGTCATGGCAACATGGTACGGCGTCGTCGCGATAGGCGACATCGAGATGGAGGCGCTCGTGAACGGAATGCGGGACGTACAGGACTTATTGCCTGACCCGAAGGAGGGTGACTCTGAGGAGACGGGGTACGCGGCCGGACGATGGAGTATAGCCGACGCGGCGTTCATGCCGCTGCTTTACTTTGTGGAGTTGTATATGAGGAACGACTTGTGCGTGCATCCTGTGGGTAAAGGGCGTGATGCTTGGGTGGAGATGTTTGAGGGTGAGAGGTTCGGGAGGTTGCAGGCGTACTTCAAGCGCGTGAAGGCGAGGAAGAGTTGGGGGTTGATGACCGACGAGGTACGTGCGCTCTCAAGGCTGAACAAGTATGAGGCTCACGTATATGTATAGAAATGGATGTTGGAGTTCTTGCCGCAGTTCATGGCGTTTTACGGGATCAAGAGGAGGGAGGCGTGAGACCACGCAAGTTGCGGGCATGGAGGGCTTTGCTTGCGTTCGCATTACTATTGTTTGAGATGGACCCAGGATACAGTTGCTTTAATCAGATCTATGGCCTAGTTGGCACATCCTACGAGCCGTGTGGTGAGAGGAAGCCAGGGAATCGCGACCGCGCCGTTGCAGGTGTGGCCGTGTGGCAATCGGGTATCAGTTTGATGGCCGCCCAGCCTCCTTGACTTCAACCACCATGTAAGTACTAGTATTGAGCGCCCCGGCGCACGCAACGCGTATGGACGCTTCTCGCAATTGGTAACCATTAAACCAACAAGTCCTTCTGATTCACTAGATGATACTATGCATATGGAAGTGTTCTGCATGCCGCCGAGGCTGCTTACCGTCGCGCTCACGGGAAACGAGAAACGAGATAAGTACATTGGCTGACTACGCTAGCTCATCAAGCAGTTCAGGCGCCTACGTAAGCAACCTTGTCAGTCCCACTATCAGTAAAAGAGAGAGGCTGATTTGCGTCCAGTCTACCTATGGCACGGTCCACACCATTCGTCAGGTCTCGGTCCCTCGGGCCTGACTCGCCGCGTGCCGGAAGCAACACGCGGTCCTCGCATGCCGATGTGCAAGGATAATGATACCTGTAGAGCAGCTGGAGGCAAACGTAATGTCGAAGGCCACCTTTTCTTCTGCAGGCTTTAGCTCGAGAACGTTCAATGTTCAATTGTCGTCTCGGGTAGCTTGAGCTTCAAGTTGAAGGAGATTGCGAGAGAAAAAAGCGGGCCGGGCTTGCCCGCTTTCCCATGTATGACGCCCGGACGCCGCCGATCTCTTCCAAATTTCCAGGTCCGAATGCGCGTGCACATTGATATTGATCTTTGACTCGTCGAGAGCCTATAAGGCCTCAGACCCCACACTTTTATCTGCCTCCTCTTCTTACTTCTTGTTCCCCAAGTTACGACGAGCATGGCGTCGACGAACTCGAACAGCATGGAAAAGGAGAATGACACGGTCACTCTGGCTCCCAACGTTGACCTGACAGCGCCTACCGGTAGACCTGAAAAGGCTGCAGACGAACACCATATCCCGCATAACAATCTGGTACTGGTGTTCTGCGCTTTGACCCTCACTACATTTTTGGTACAGTCATTTTCGCCTGCGCGTTGCCGTGCGTTTGGGCTTACCCAGTCACCTGCCAGGCTGCTTTAGACTCGACAATGTATGCGCGCTGAATCTTATTCCTGCTGTCCATCGCCGCTGATGTATGTGTGACTCGATGTAGCGTCGCCACGGCACTTCCCACTATCGTCGCTCAATTAGACGGGGGAAAACAGTACTCTTGGGTCGGCAGGTGAGGCCGAAAAACATTTCCGCTATTCTTCCGAACCGAACAATATTCCCAGCTCGTACCTACTCGCCGCAGCAACTCTTGGTTCTATCAATGGCAAGTTAGCAGACGTCTTTGGACGCAAGGCGATATTGTATCCAGCGATAGTTGTTTTCTTGGTAGGTGTCGCTATCGATCGTCCAAAATACCCGCTCATCAAAATGCCCGCGTAGCTCGGTTCGGCGCTATGCGGTGCCGCAAAAACTATGGTGTGGCTCATCGTCGCCCGCGCTGTTCAAGGTATCGGTGGTGGTGGTAAGCATGGCTTGATGTCTTGTGTTTTACAATTACTGAAGTGAATCGGACCAGCTATCATGCAAATGTGTAACATCATCATTGGCGACATTACGCCCCTCGACCAACGTGCACAATACATGGGGTTCCTTGGTGCTACCTGGGGCATCGCTTCGTATGTCCTCTTGTGGATGTTACACAGTCGGAATCCTTATCCAATGACAGGATTATCGGACCCCTGATTGGCGGCGTACGCATGCATCGACTCGTCTGCTGACATACTTACTAATTTTTACTGCAGGTTCTGACTGATCACGCCTCGTGGCGTTGGTGGTAAGTGTCAGCTTGTTCACGTCGCTGAGGCGTCATATTCATCCTAGTCTCTAGCTTCTGGATAAACCTGCCCACTGGAGGAATTGCGCTCACCCTGTTGTTCTGCTTCTTGCATCTCAACCCGCGTCAAGGCAAACCTCTGAGGGAACACATAGCCGAGTTCGACTTTTTCGGTCTGTTCCTCATCATCGGCGGTATCATCACCATCCTCCTGGGTTTCTTGGAAAGCGAGACTTCATGTAAGCTTCCAACTGGTTAGCTCACCGGATAGGTGGTCTTCTGCTGACGCTCAAACACAGGGAGTTCTCCTGCCACTATCGCATTGCTCGTCGTGGGCGTTGTGACTCTCGTAACATTCGGCTGGTGGGAAACGTACACCAAAAGAGCGCCGATTGTACCGCCGCGTCTGTTCAGAACGCGCACGACTGCCATACTGCTCACTGGCGCTTTCTTCCACTCGTTCTGCTACTACAGCGCCGCGTTCTATCTACCCCTCTACTTTCAAGTCCTGGGTGCATCTGCAACGCGAGCTGGTGAACTTGTACTTCCTTTTGCGCTCGTGCTCTCCGCCATCTCCGTCGTAATTGGGTATGTGCTGAGGAAGATGGGTGGCTACCGGTTAATTATCTGGGCCTCCTGGGTATGTACGCATTTGACTTAGACGCGGTTTACATTATTGATGTGGACTGACAGGCACTGTGCACGCTGGGTTACGGACTGATGATCACGCTTGATAACAAGACATCGCTGTGAGCCGGTTTCTCTGTAGGGCAATATAGCATGCTAACTGGACTGCAGGGCGCAACAGGAGATATACACACTCATCGCTGGCCTTGGAATGGGATGTCTGTTCCCTGTTCCTCTCATTGCTCTTCAAGCAGCGATGTCGACAAAGGACATGGCGACCAGCACGGGCACGTTTGGTATGATGCGGTATGTGTTGCATTTTGCCCTTTGACATGAACAATGTGCTAAACGTAGTTCAGCATGCTCGGCTCAACCGTAGGTGTAGCAATCGGACAAGCCATCTGGACTTCAGAGGCTCGCACACGCACAGCCGCCATCGCGAACTTCCCTGCCATTCTCAACACCGGATCACTAGCAGAGAACGTCGCGAAGCTTCATTCCATCACGCCGCCCGAGCTGAAGCAACAGATCCTCCATGCGTATTCGAAGTCTATCAGCACACTTTGGATAGTCAACGCGCCGATCTGCGGCATGTTCTTCTTCTTGACGTTGCTGCTGAAGCAATACAGTTTGCAGCGGACTGTTGTGCGTACGCCGAAAGAGAAGGATGCGGAACGACAGGCGGTGACGGACGACGATGAGAAGGAGAAGGAGGAGGTCACGGTACCATAGAACGATCGTAACGATAATGACATCATTCAAGCCCAACATAAGTGTGAGAGAAATAGAACAACAAATCCGCAAGTGCTGTGCAGTGCCAACACATACGTGTAACATGGGCTAAAATGAATGGATGACACACAGAGACTGGATGGAAATAAAGGAAAAGTCTTGAACGCGCTGGACGCGTCGGCCACGTGTAAGCGCGTCATCGACGTGTGCGCGTCTACGTTTCCAGCGCCACAACAAATACCTCTTCCACACCAGCATCATGTCTGTACCTCTTTCTCTGTCCCATCGTCTACTTGGCTCGCCATGACCCGGCAGCTGCTCTCTTCCATCCAAACTCTAACATTCTACGACAACGAGCTCACTGCTGCTCGTCGCGGCAAACCTATTCCGCAACTCACATGTCAAGGCCCGGCTTGCAAGTTGTACAAGCCGGAGGTCGTGCGGTGTAAGAATGCGGGCGGCGAAGGCGTGGACATTGACTGGACAGTAAGTATAAGTCCTTCAGTGTATCTCATATGGCTGATGTCAAATAGTGCGAAGCCGATCTACCGGAGGTACTGAGATTTGGGAGAGTCGAAGTAGGCTGCGAAGGATGGTCCGGTCCTGGTGATCCCTATGTCTATAAAGGTACACATATATGCTCTTGTTTGAACAAATACACCGTGCTTATTATCCCATCATAGAGTCTTGCGGCCTTGAGTACCGCCTGGTTCACATTCCCGGCACACTTAGTGACGATCAGTACGACCCATTCGCCTCGCGCTCACACAGTACGCATCTGCCGCATTTCTACTACCCTAAACATGCTAACTTATAACAGATAGCCTAGGCGATTACGCATTCTTTGCACTCTTCGCCGGCATTCTCCTCTGGATTCTCTATAACCTCTTCCGCTCCTGCTGGGGCTCGCGCCCTCAACCAGGCGGCGGTCGCGCACCGGGTCCTGGTACCGGACGCTCACCTGACTTTGGAGGTGCCGGATACGGGCTTGGCGAGGACGACCCTCCGCCGCCGTACGTACCATACAATAAGCCAGGCCCATCGACATCAACTTCTGGAGGTATACCGGGTGCAGGACTTTTAGCCGGCGCAGCGCTCGGTGGGTTGGGTACCTACCTTGCGACACGCGGAAGGGGGGATCGTGAAGGTGAGAGGCGGCAGTACGATTGGGAACGACGAAGGGCGGATAACGTGAGGAATCGCGGTGCGTTTGGTGGTGGCCCTGGTGCTTTTGGAGGGAGGAGGTTCGACGATGATCGTGGAGAGGGCTCGAGCAGTGGGCTTGGGAGTATGAGGAGGAGTACAGGGATGGGAGGGTCAAATGTGCGTTGAGGAATAGAATCTGAGTGTCACTGGGCGAGTGTCAAGAGTAACCTACACTGCCATGTGAAGGCTAAACAGTAGTGCAGGAATATATGCGAAAGTTCAACCATGCATCTCTTAGCTTCTTTCACATGTGTATGTGCTTCCGAGGCTTTGCTGTAAACAGATATAGACTTCTTGTCGGCCTCTTTCAGTCGCTGATGGCGGAATGCTTAGGCGCGAGGCTTTCCCGGTTCTCTTAAGCTTCTGTACTTCTTGAGCCAGACTCGTTGCGGTGACTTCGGTGACTTGTCCGCTGTTACCTCTGAACAGTGTCCTGTCTTGTATACTCTATAACTCGAAGCGTCATGCTATACTTGGGAGCAGGAGAAGCTTGGCCACATCTCCCGGAGGATCCGGTGTCTCGAAGCATTCGCTGCGGGCTATATCTCGGCTATATCTTATGGTCATGCACCACCAGTCATTGCCCGCTTTGCCCTCCATCATTGACAGCATGTCGCTCGGCGCGACGTCGGTAAAGAGAGACCTGCTGCCATATCCGACGCCAGTGCCGCCGACGTCCTGTGAGAATACATCTCTTCTCGACCTTCACTCGTCCTAGGGACGAAAGCTTCGCCCGCCCCAACCTCCGCTCTTCCTCCCCCTCAAGCATGCGCATCTTTACGGGTCTCTATGCTCACCTGATGCATGCCGGTAGGATTTACGTCGGGTAGCGCGACCGTCACAACGGTAGCACCAGTCGCGCGCGGGTCAACGCCGGTCGTGCCACTACTACATAACCCAGCATTTGCGCATCCTGGTTCTTCGAGCCCTTCTCCACCTTCACCCCAAACAACATGAAGGCCGTCCTCTCCCTCGTTGCCCTTGCGGCTTCCGCCTTCGCCGTGACGACGCCTACCGTCCGCGACACGCCGTCCGGCACGCTGACTGCTCGTCAGGCCGCGGGCTCTTGCTCCGGAAGCCTCACCAAGTTCGGGCTAATGGGTATGGCTACTTCTCACTTGGTCTATATCCACTTCTGACTGTGATTATCACGAAAGGCGTGTCCGAGTCCGGAGCTGAGTTCGGGAATACGGTGATTCCTGGCCAGCTGGGCAAGGACTACACCTGGCCGTCGCCCAGCAGCATCGACTACTTTACCGGTCTCGGGTTCAACACCTTCCGCATCCCTTTTTTGCTGGAGCGTCTTGCACCGCCTGCGACGGGTCTTACGGGATCGTTCAACCAAACTTATTTGTCGGGCCTCAAGACGATCGTGAACTACATCTCGAGCAAGGGCGCTTTTGCGCTCATTGACCGTGAGTAACACCCGCCACATGCATGCAGTCAGATGTGCTTATGGCTTTCATAGCGCACAACTACATGATTTACAACGGAGCGACGATCACGAGCACCAGTGACTTCCAGACGCTGTGGAAGAACCTTGCGAGCGAGTTCTCGTCCAACAAGAACGTTATGTTCGGTAAGCTCTTCCACTCTTTTAGCGCCAATGCCGAAGTCTGACACTCGTCAGACCTCATGAACGAGCCGCATGACATCCCCGCCGCGACCGTCGCGTCGCTCATGCAAGCTGGTATCAACGGGGTGCGCGCGTCTGGTGCTACACAGCTCATCATGGTTGAGGGTACCTCCTGGACGGGCGCTTGGAGTAAGTAGACATCTTTGCATGGCCATCAACTACCAGTACTGAGCATTCTGCAGCTTGGTCGAGCGCCGGCAACGCCGCAGCCTTCACCCACGCAGCGATCAAGGACCCGCTCAACAACACGGCCATCGAGATGCACCAGTACCTCGACTCCGACGGCTCGGGCACATCCGCCACTTGCGTTTCCAACACCATCGGCGCCGAGCGTCTCCAAGTCGCGACAGCTTGGCTCCAACAGAACGGCTTCAAGGGCTACCTCGGTGAGATCGGTGCGGGCTCGAACACTGCTTGCATTCAGGCCGTGTATGGTGCTCTGTGCTCGATGGCACAGGCGGGTGGTGTCTGGCTCGGCGCTTCGTGGTGGGGCGCGGGCCCGTGGTGGGGAGACTACATCTACGGTATTGAGCCTCCCAGCGGTGTTATAATTCCGTCCATGCTCCCGCAGGCGCTCGAGCCGTTCCTGCCCGCTACCGGCGTGGCGAGCGGCCTTCCTGGACCTACGTCGACGGCCGCCACTGGTACAACTGCCACTGCTCCCGCGGCTACATCCACGGCTGCGACGGGCGGTGCGGCGCATTACGCGCAGTGCGGTGGGATCGGGTGGACGGGCCCGACGACTTGTGTCTCCGGCTTCACTTGCACGAAGGCCAACGGTATGTCATCTGTTTCTTTGTCAGGGCGAGAAAAACGGACACTGACTATGGCTTTCAGACTACTACTCTCAGTGCTTGTGAGTTTGGTAAAAATGTTACCGTCGTTTTGGGGTTGGGTTTGGGTCTTGAGCTCGGGTATGCCACGAGTGTACGCTAGAAAACCTGGTTGTATAGTACACACGTTACCTTGAACTTCACTCGCAGGAATGGCCAGTGTAGATCTCATATGATCGTGTAGCGATCACGGTGACTAACCCAAAGTAGCCTGCGTCAAGCCGCGCTCTGCTCTCGCGACCAGCGTCTCTCTATAGACGAGACCAGATAAACACCGGCAGTACGCACATACGTGATTACATCAAAGCGCCAGACATGGTAAAAGCTTTCCAGCCCACTTGCGCACACCAGAACTCTTCCCTGAATCTCCAACTGGCCTTTCCTTCTCTAATATTTCTCCCCGCGCGGGAATCTTGAGAGACTTCCGCGCCTGAGGACCACTCTTCGTCTGCCGCACCTTCTCCAAGAGCGAGATGAGCTCTTTCTGATCTGCACCTTTTTTGACGTATAGCCACCATCCCGCTGCAGGTGCAATCGTATCTCCGACGCCAGTCGCAGAGACATTAGCACTGCCGCTATCCAGCACGCTCGCGCCTACGATGCCGGCCACCATGACGGAAGGGAATGTGATTTCGCCTTCGATAACATTCACGTCGACCTCGACTATCGAAGGCGGGATAGAGCCGCCGTCTAAGTGATGGTAAGGCATCCCGTCGAGCCACAATCGTCGACATCCATATTCGTCATCGTATGTCTTGATGGAACCTGATTGTAAAGTGGTAGTCGCCGATAATGTGGATTGATTGCTCGACCTCTCCAGCTCGTTCGAACCGGCCGGTGAGTTGTACCAGTCTTCGAGCACCTATATGGGTGATATCAACACGCTAGCTACAGTCTGAGAGCGACTATGCTCACCCCTTTGACCGGATTTCCAATCCAGCCTCCTTGGACACTGAACACACAGAACGCCGACAGCCACCCGGTGAGCATGAACTCCGTTGGGTCGCCGCAACCCGTCTCCTGGTAGAAGACGACATTATCCCAGAACGTGAGGTTCTCCTTCGAGTCCGGAGCGTCGAAGGCCCGTACGAAGCGATCAAGTACCGGGCGTAGAAGGGAATACCAGGCTGTCGTCTCCTCCCCATACTCCATGAGCTTGCGCGCCCTGCGCAAAACATCCTCCCAATCCGCCCTTTCGCCCTCCAGAACAACCAGAGGGATACCGCAAGTGATTCCAAAGCTGTACTCAAAGTACGCCTTCATCGTAGCCATCATTGTCACCGAGGCCACGACCGTGTCGTTATCTGTGGTTGTCGAGAACTTCGGCAGGATCCAGTCACGCAACGCACGATCCACGATGAATTTGTCCATCTCGCTCGTCATACGGTGCGCCATGTCGCCAAAGTCAATAGTGTGGCGTGTGCCAACTTCGTAGACTAAGTATGAGCTTCTCCTTCCCTTGGTGTGCCACAAACTTCTCGCGCAGGTCCTCAGCGTGTTTGTTAACGTATAGACTGAATTGCGTAAGAATGGCAAGCCATATATCATCGGGACGTAGAACGAGAGCTCGGTGCTCTAAGTATGCCTCCGATACTGTTTGCACGAGCCCGTGCCGCATATATCCGAGCCTGAACGCCTTCCCGGCTTGAATGGTATCCTTGGGTGTGGGACCACGCCCCAGGAACGACTGGAGAATCTCATCGCACTGTTGATCTGCGTCTGGGCTACAGATACGCAGGAGCTCATGCGAAGTGACCTCTTTTCCATCTTTGATCGAGTTTGCCAGGTGTTGGCCAGCGCGTGCGAAAGCTACATGGGCGCGTCAACATCGTCGCGGGACCGAGCGCTCCCACTTCGCCTCGGACCATGACTTCGCTTGATCAGCTCCTGCGTCGAGTCGCTAACATTGTACATGAACCTACTGTTCAACTATGCGCTCTCTTCACTCAGACGATACATTGTCGCGACGTTGAAAGCAACCCGAGGATGATGCGTCAACTGAAGGGCAGTGGGACCCCATCGCGCCCTGGCCGCTACGGGGCGCTTGGATATTTCGGTGTCTATACCCACCAAAATACCTGCCCCTGCTTATGGGACACTCCTAGATTGCATAGTACTCTGCGTCGCTTGCTATGAATTAAATCTCTTGACCGAGAGGTGTGCGCGACGATTGGTTGTGCGCCGGGCAGCCGAAACCTTTTCAGTACAAATGATTGAGGATGTCGGGCTCTGTCCGGCATGCGAGAACAGGCGCGAACAGGCTCTCCTTGTGCGCTGTCCGGCCAGATGCAATCGAAACAGCTCAGCGAGGCACATCGAACATGACCGACCTTGGCCGACGCAACGTTCCGCACCCAACAGGCACATACACAATGAAATTCTTCCGGGTCACCGTCATCCGAGTCGTCCTGCCGACTCTTCTCACCCTGCGGGGGTCTCGAAGATATCTGGACAGTCTGCGCATGTTGGGATCATCACCAGCCGCTGTTGGTCGCTGAGCATCGGTTTACTTCCTAAATATAACGACATGCGGTCAATGTATTGACAGCCGGCACTAGGTCAGTATTCCAACTCTACGCGGAGAATGCCCAACCAGCGGCATCTACGGGGAGCGGCACGTACCCCGGCACGTACCTCGAGATGCCATGGCAATCAACGGGACGTTCACACCTCCTGGCATCGGATGTACCTGATCTGAAGCGTACCTGATCTGAAGCGTACCTCGCGACCGCCACACGCTGAGCGAGATTCGAGACCGTCGAGGAACAGAACCTCACAAAGAGCTGCGCGTAGGCAAGTATATAAGTCTGGCTGGTGCAGACCATCGTTCCTCATTCGACTCGCCATGAAGTGCATTGCCACCCTCCTCGCGCTGGTCGCGACTGCTCTCGCTGTCCCGGCCCCCACCTCGCGCACGGTTGGTGACAAGCCGTCCGGTACGCTCACTGCGCGTGCCGCTGCCGGCTCTTGCTCTGGCACCAAGACTCCATTCACGTATGCCTATGTCTCACCCAAGTGTTTTTGATCGCTTCTCACCATCGTCCCTCACAGATATTTCGGTGTAGTCAGTTGATTTCTTTGATAAAGGGCCTCAGATAACTCATCTTTAAAACCGATTTTCAGAATGAGTCCGGCGCTGAGTTCGGTATTGTCGTCTTTCTGAACTTGCCAACTTGAATTTTCTGATGTTCTTCGTAGGCTCTGCGATCCCTGGCACGCTTGGGACCGATTACACATTCCCTTCTCCCTCGAGCGTTGACTACTTCATGAACCTTGGCTTCAACACCGTAAGCACCATATATTCAAGCGAGATAGTCGATGCTTATACGCTTCTGCTAGTTCCGTGTCCCATTCCTTATGGAGCGCCTTGCGCCTCCCTCCACTGGCCTCACTGGCACCTTCGACTCAACATACCTATCGGGTATCACTACGTTCGTTGAGCACATCACAAGCAAGGGTGGCTTCGCGATCCTCGACCGTAAGTTTCGCTGTTCACTGAAGAGCGATCTATCATCTCACCTTTCTACCAGCCCACAACTTCATGATCTACAACGGCGCACAGATCACCAGCACCAGCAACTTCAAGTCGTTCTGGACTAACTTGGCCACCAAGTTCGCTGGCAACGCAAACGTCATCTTCGGTAAGCATGGCTTGCAGGATCTCATGTCTGGCGACGCTGACACGCGCTACAGACTTGATGAACGAGCCGCACGATATCGCTGCGTCCACCGTCGTTAGCCTCATGCAAGCCGGCATCGATGGTATTCGTGCAGCCGGCGCCAAACAGCTGATCCTCGCTGAAGGCACTTCGTACACTGGCGCTTGGACGTGGACGACCACTTCTGGAAACGCAGCGGCGTTCGAAGCTGCACCACTGAACGACCCTCTCGGCAATACCGCAATTGAAATGCACCAGTACCTCGACTCCGACGGCTCTGGCACGAGCGATCAGTGCGTCTCGTCGACCATTGGCGCGGAGCGCGTCGCTGCCGCAACCGCCTGGTTGCAGAAGAACAACCTCAAGGTGTGCAATGATGTACATATAACCATCACATCCTACTCACAAAGACCTTCCAGGGCTTCCTCGGCGAGATCGGCGCCGGCAACAACGACGCTTGCATTGAGGTACGCGCATGCCATGCTGTAACAACAGATTCGGGTATTGAACAACGTTTAGGCTGTGTACGGCGCATTCTGCGCTATGCAGCAAGCCGGCGGCGTCTGGGTTGGCGCTACGTGGTGGTCTGCTGGCCCTTGGTGGGGCTCGGTGCGTCGTGTTATGCCCTCCTCTTATTCGATCCTTACTAACGATTATCAAAGTACATCTACTCGATGGAGGTACTTACTCGATTCACATCCTCAGTGCCGACTGAATGCTGACGCTTCCCATAGCCTTCCACTGGCGTCGCTGTTGCATCTATGCTCCCCGAGGCGCTCGAGCCGTTCCTTCCTGTCGCAGATGGCACCGTTGCATCGTCTTCATCTGCTGCCCCGGCTGCGACTTCAACAGCGAAGGCAACCTCGACCTCGGCAGCCGCCGTCACGAACGTCGTAACCTCTGTCGTAACCTCATCGTCCGCTGCTCCGGTGGTCACTACCGCTGCTGCGATTACCTCTGCTGCCGCTTCGTCAGCCGTGGCCACATCGACTGAGGACGAGTCTTGCCCCGCCGACTTCTCGACTTCTGCAGTTGTTGTAACAAGTTCGTCCGTCCCGGTCACGAGCAGCGCGGCTGCCGTCGCCACCTCGGTTCCCTCAGTCTCGACTTCCTCTGTGAGGCCCAGTTCTTCGAGCACGGTCCCGACGACTACCTCTGTTGCGCCGACGACCGTTGCTGCAACCAGCTCCTCTGCTGCCGCTGTGTCGACTGCCACCAGTAGCGTTGGTCAGGTATGCTGTTCAATCTCCGTCCCGTTGACCACTCCTGATCATGACTTGCAGTACTACCAGTGCGGTGGCGTCGGCTATACGGGCGCAACTACTTGGTGTGTCTTGTCCGAAGACGACTTTGAGTGTGTGCTGATAAATCTCTCGTAGCGCGTCCCCGTACACATGCGTTGCTCAGAACGGTAATACCAGATCCATCGCACGCTAGCGATCTATGTGCTTACACTGTTATCCAGACTACTATTCCCAGTGCCTGTACGTGTCGGCTTCTTCCGGCGCGTCTCCGGCTACCAACATTGCTCTTCCTTCCGTCTCAGTTAATGGCACGTCGACCGCGCCGGCTGCAACCTCTACCGCCTCTGGTACAGTTGCTCAGTACTACCAGGTAAGAGGTGCTGCACTGGTCACGATTATCTCTTTTGACGCATCTTGTAGTGCGGTGGCAGCAACTGGACTGGTCCCACTGAGTGGTGAGTATTCATATTGCCTTCAGTAGCCTGTCGTCTGACAGTCCTCGTAGCGAGGCCGGTTACACTTGCGTCGTTCAGAATCGTACGTCACCTTACCTATCTCCGGGATGTACTCTTTCTGATTGCTTTTCTGCAGCCTTCTACTCTCAGTGCCTGTAAATAACGCTCGTCGTGGGCTCTCCCGCTTCGACGTCTGGAAAGGGTTTGGGCTATTCGGTGTTGAGGCAGAGTCCTCAAGGGTTTCGGGTTTCGTACTCATTTCATCTCATTAGTATATCACAGCCTGCTGTGCAGTCTTCGATTAGCACTAGCGTCCATTCTCTGTATCGGCCCCCACATTCTCTCTCAATCATCAGTCATCAGTCATTTCTCGTCTTCTCTAGTACTGGGTATTCCTGTGTGAATTGTCCGTTGCCAGTGTGAGCCTCGGTCACGCCGGAAAAGATGCGAAGCTTGAAGAGGCGAGCTTGTCTTGCATCGACAGCGAATGTGTACCAGACGAGTACTTAAGGCGTAAGTATGTTGCGATCAAATTTTTGACTGGCTTCATCGTGCGTGGGAGACTACTGAATTATGTAACAATCAAGTGGCGCGCCGCGCGCACTGCCGACTCACTTCGCGTCACTCGAACCAGGACGGCGACGATGTTACAGTCTATTCCATATGTCTCTGATCTTACTCGTCTTCCGTTTGGTCACCCTACACTTAACTGCCCCTCCGCGTCATCTGACTTCTGAGGATACATACCCGTGTACTTATGCGTCAACCGCGGCCCGGGGATGGCTACTGGTCTCGGATGAAAGGGCGGCGAATTACCGGATTGAGATCGAGGAAGGTGGTAGTTGCACGAGCAGTGTACGTCTTCACTGTGTAGGAGGGGTACGTCGAGCGCGGCGCAATGAGATGGAGCTGTGTGGGAGAACGAACCTCTTTTTTCCGAAAGCGCACCTCGGTGGGTTCACTGTAAACGCGAGCAACGACGCTGCGCCAGCCCAACGACTACGCGGCAGGAACTTCATCAGGTTCACCATCTGTACATAAGTGCTTGGACTCCGCTATGCTGCTAGAGAAGCCCTGTAGAGAAGGAGGCGTCTTGGTGGACGCTGTATGTTCATTTCGCAGGCGGTCGTCGGTAGACACGGGCCGTCTGCACGACACCGACATTCTCTATGGGCCATAATCCAAGCATTGTCCCATTGTATCTGCCGTACACATGATATCGGGAAGGGAGACTCGTCGGATGAAAGGTCGGCGCACGTATGACGGACTTCTAGCCTTGTGCTCTGGCTGAACTTCGTCGAAAGTCTGAATAGGTCATTCGCTAGGGCCATATAAGAACACGAGGCCAGCCAACATATTGACTAGTGAGCCTCTTTGCCCGACCTCAACCGCCATGAAGTGCTTAGCGTCTCTCGTCGCACTGGTATCGGCTGTTGCTGCCATCCCAACCGCAACGACCGGCGATACCGCGACTGGCACGCTAACTGCTCGTCAAGCTGCTGGCTCTTGCTCCGGTGATCTCACGAAGTTCAAGTATGCGTCATTGTCAAAAGGATCTTTGATCACTGCTCGAGCTCACCATGTCTCCTTCTGGCAGATACTTCGGTATGGCTACTTTCTGGGTGATCTACGCACACTTCTGACTACGGTTTTTACGAAATAGGCGTTAGCGAAAGTTCGGCTGAGTTCGGCACTGCGATCCCAGGCACGCTCGGTACGGACTACACCTGGCCGAGTCCGAGCAGCATCGACTACTTTGTCGGACTTGGGTTCAATACGTTCCGCGTTCCCTTCATGCTCGAGCGTCTGGCCCCTCCCGCTACGGGAATTACTGGCCCTTTCGACCAGACCTACCTCTCGGGGCTGAAGACGGTGAGTTATCTAGCGTATGCCGTCCTCATCAATAAAACTCATAGGACAAAGATTGTGAACTACATCACAGGCAAGGGTGCTTTTGCGCTCATCGACGGTAAGTATCTGCCGCCGCATTGCAGCTTCGGGCCACACGCTGATGGCTTTCGCAGTGCACAACTACATGATATATAACGGCACGACTATTACGAGCACCAGTGACTTCCAAACACTGTGGGAGAATCTTGCGAGCGAGTTCGTATCCAACAAGAACGTCTTGTTCGGTCGGTAGGTATTCTTCCAAGACAAGATCGCCAAGCTTAATGGCTATTGTAGGCCTCATGAACGAGCCGCATGATATACCCGCCACGACCGTTGCGTCGCTCATGCAGGCCGGTATCAACGGCGTGCGCGCTTCTGGTGCCACACAGCTCATCATGGTAGCGGGAACATCTTGGACCGGTGCATGGAGTATGTGTGCATACTCTCTTTCTTAATGGCAGCCGATACTCATTTCCTCTCAGCCTGGACTACTTCGGGTAACTCGGACGCTTTCACCACGTCGACCATCCAGGACCCTTTAAACAACACTGCGATCGAGATGCACCAGTACCTCAACTCTGACGGTTCCGGTGCTAGCGAAGTGTGCGTATCTGACACCATCGGTGCTGAGCGTCTCGCGTCTGCGACGGAGTGGCTGCAATCGAGCGGCTTCAAGGGCTTCCTCGGCGAGATCGGTGCCGCGTCAAACAGTGACTGCATCAAGGCCGTCTATGGTGCGCTATGCTCGATGCAGCAAGCCGGTGGTGTTTGGCTGGGTGCCAGCTGGTGGGCCGCGGGTCCCTGGTGGGGCGACGTACGTACTTTGTCTCGCTGTGCCTGGTACAGCATCACTGACTACCAATAGAACTTCATGTCCATCGAGCCGCCAAGCGGCGCAGCGACTTCAGAGATGTTACCGCAGGCTCTGGAGCCTTTTCTCTAGTAGCTCGCTCGAGCCGCACAATAGTTGTATCCACCCGAAAGAGGTCTCTTGAGTTGTACGATTTGACACTTGCCGGTATGACTGAGCGCTCAAGTTGCGGCTCAAGCGCGCACTGCCAAGGATGGCTGTCCTTCGAACTTCAAGCTTTACGAGAAACCTTCCACTGGGAGAAATGTACAAAGTGTGGACTCGAAGCAAGTACTTGCATGTCATCGACTAGTACTTAAATGAGACTTGCCGCTGGAAATCTGACGCCGGTGGAACGAGTAGTCCGTTTGGGATAAGTAGAAGTTGAGATCTGAGAGACAGCGTCCGGACGATTGTCAGTGATGCGATCAAGATGGCTCGTTTGACGTAGTCTGGTGACCGACTACAAGAAGAGTGACGGAGGCAAGCTCGAGTATGTTTGACGCCCATACGGACCTGCGCTGGACTTGCGTGAGCGTCAGACTACAATTTAATGCGATGATGAAATTGCGCCCGCGCGCTGCACTGTCCGCCACTTCAACCAAGACGGCGACCCCCCTCTACTTGCTATCATCAAGACCCTCTTCTGCACCAAACTCGGCTCCGAAGATGGGTAATCTTGTGCGCACCAACCGTGGGACGACTGCTTGGGCTCGGATGAAAGGACGGTGAAATGCCGGATTGAGGATGGCGGTAGTTGCACGCGCAGTGTACGTCTTCTTCGTCTAAGAGGGAATGCCTTGAGCGCGGCGCGCTCAATCTAGGGTGCAATGGGGTGGAGCTATGCAGAAGAATGGGAGTGTATTCCATCTCGTCCGATGCTATAGTACAGGTTGTGCGGGATGGTCGGCATTATCATCACCTCGGGGTGCTGAGCTCTCTCTACTCTCACTGTCACCAACAGCCCTCTGGTACTTGAATTGTCTATGCCGAATACAGACATCCGAGAGATAGTCTTTCCGAGAGAGCCCCTGGCGACCTTCCCTGTGGACGCGAGCAACACTGCTACGTGTGCGTGCCATTCAACAACTACAAGATGGGAAGTTCATCGGGTTTACCTTTTGGTCATCTGAGCCTGAGCCTTCCACTCTACGTTCGAGTCTCTGCTGTCGTCGGTATCTTTGGCAGACAGAAGCCCCGCCGAGAAGGGTTGGCATCAACGGAAGGCGTGTGCTGACTTCGCAGGCGGTCGTCGGCATGCTACCATGGGCTCGTTCTGAATAGCAACAACGACCTCTCTGCGTCACGATCTGTTCCTTTCACTGTGCACCTGATATCAGCGCTGGGTATTTGTCGGATGAAACGTCGTCCTACGTACGACGGTTGCAGTCTACTGGCATAACGCTCTGGCTGAACGTCGTCGAAAATCCGGTTTGGGGTCAATCGCTGAGACCATATAAGAGCACAAGGCTCTCGACGAACTTATCAGCACACCCTGTTGTCCACCATGAAGTGCTTAGCGTCTGTTGTTGCTCTCGTCTCGGTTGTGGCTGCCATCCCGACCGCAACGACCGGCGATACCGCGACTGGCACGCTCACCGCGCGTCAAGCTGCTGGCTCTTGCTCCGGCGAGCTCACCAAGTTTAAGTACTTTGGCGTCAGTGAAAGCAGCGCTGAATTTGGCAATGCGAACATCCCTGGTGTCCTCAACACGGACTACACCTGGCCAAGCCCTAGCAGCATCGATTATTTCGTCGGACTGGGGTTCAACACGTTCCGCATCCCGTTTTTGCTCGAACGCCTCGCGCCACCCGCAACAGGCATCGCTGGACCGTTCGACCAGACTTACCTCTCGGGGCTGAAGACGGTAAGCAAAAAGATATCTGCCATCATCAAGCGTACTCATAGTACACAGATCGTGAGCTACGTTACAGGGAAGGGCGCATATGCGCTCATCGACCGTACGCGCTGTCCGTAACATCTAACGCGTATGGCAGGCTGATAACTTTTGTAGCGCATAACTTCATGATCTACAATGGTGCGGCGATCTCGAGCACCAGTGACTTCCAGACCCTCTGGAAAAACTTGGCCGGCGAGTTCGTTGACGACGCGAACGTCATGTTCGGTCAGTCCACCATTTGGGACACCGAGCTAAACCTGACACACGAATAGATCTCATGAACGAGCCGCATGATATCCCGGCTACGACCGTCGCGTCGCTCATGCAGGCCGGTATCAACGGCGTGCGCGCATCCGGTGCCACACAGCAGATCATGGTCGAAGGGACATCTTGGACCGGCGCGTGGAGTACGTGCATACCTTCTTTCTCACCGGCCATTGATATCTTGATACTCATTTCCTCGCAGCCTGGACTACTTCGGGCAACTCGGACGCATTCACCACATCGGCTATCCAGGACCCCTTGAACAACACTGCAATCGAGATGCACCAGTACCTCGACTCTGACGGTTCTGGCACAAGCGACGTGTGCGTGTCAAGCACCATCGGCGCTGAGCGTCTCGCAGCGGCGACGACGTGGCTGCAATCGAGCGGCTTCAAGGGCTTCCTAGGCGAGATCGGTGCTGGGTCAAACAGTGACTGCATTTCGGCCGTCTATGGCGCGCTTTGCTCAATGCAGCAAGCCGGCGGCGTTTGGCTCGGTGCTGCCTGGTGGGCAGCGGGTCCCTGGTGGGGTGACGTACGTGCCTCGCTCTCTGTAGTCTTATCCCTACTTACTGACGATTACCAGTACTTCATGTCCATCGAGCCGCCGAGCGGCACCTCCATCTCGGAGATCCTGCCGGAGGCTCTCGAGCCCTTTCTGTAAGTAGCATGCTCGAGCCGTACGATGGTTGGTACATATCCAGACATGGGAGAGAAGACCTTCTGCCTTGTATGATTCGGCACTTTGTCGGCACGACTTGGTTGTGATACGAAACCTAGGGCGTTCAAGGATGACTGTGCTTCGCGAGAACCCTTCTGCAAGATGTGATGGTATTTTAACCTTTATCGATGTGCGCGCCTCTTTCATAGCTTCATAACACTGTGTATGGCAACCAAATGCACATCGGCTACTTCGGGCTACTTCGCAAGCTTGCAAAACGCCTTCCAAATATCACAAGCAAGCCCGTCGCTGGTTGACGGCATCGACAAGGACGTTCCTCTTGGATGAACAGATGTTCCGACCTTCCCGAACGGTTATTCTGTGCCCATCCTACCGTTCTTTACGTCACCTGGCTTCGTTGGTGGCGCTAGGGTTCGTCTGCTGACCGCGGCTCTGCGCGCCTCGCAGTGCGGTATAGTTGGCGGGCCGCAAGATACCGCCGACTAGGACCGTCTATAAGACCAAGTTCACTCTCGATTGCGCACTCCTGACGCCCCGTTCGTTCGCGCCTTACTCACAGACATCCTCTCACGTTTGCACCATGGCTGGCGGAGGACTTGTTTCGGGTGGGCATCTCAATCAGGCCGCGGAGAGGCGTAGGCAAATGCAGGGCGCATCGGGATGGGTGAGGCCTATCTACCATGGGTATCTTCCAGCTCTCATCGGGATTTTGGGTAGGCTGGTCTGGTCCATAACAAACGCGTCTTTGCTATCGCGGTCTTTGCGTCGCTTGGAGGATTGTGAGTTCGCACCTAACATATTTGTCCGCTATGACGATACTGAGATATGCGCATATCAGGCTCTATGGTATGACATTCACCTCTCTGCCTTTCGTAACGGTCAACTTGACTGCTGTTGTTGCCAGGTTACAACCAGGTAAGATATAGTCGTCTGCGACCATTCGCACTGATGTTGACATGACACTCGCAGGGTGTCTTCTCTGGAGTCTTGGCCATGAACAGCTTCATAAACAAGATGGGCGACGCGGTAACGGACGACGGGAAGAAGGGCTGGCTCGTATCTATCCTCGAGCTCGGTGCTTGGTTTGGCGTGCTCTGCACTGGTTATCTTGCCGACAAACTTTCACGCAAGTTCTCCATCCTCCTCGGTGAGATCTAGCACGCCATTCGATATATATATATATATATACCGGTGCTGACATAGGCTTGACTTAGCCGTGGTGGTCTTCTGTGTTGGTGTGATCGTCCAGACCGCGGCTCAGGGTCCCGACTCCATTTATGGTGGGCGCTTCGTTACGGGTTTGGGCGTAGGGTCTCTCAGGTGCGTGCATTCCTACATCTTGGGCGACAAAGTTCTCATGCTGAGCGCCAAATAGCATGTCAGGTGTGTGTCTAATCATGTTTCGACGGAGTCCCGTTTCCTCACATCCCGTCGTCTCCAGTCCCGCTCTACAATGCGGAACTCGCGCCTCCCGAGGTGCGCGGCAGTCTCGTCGCGCTGCAGCAGCTTGCAATCACATTCGGAATCATGGTATCCTTCTGGATCGACTATGGCACGAACTTCATCGGCGGCACGGGAGCTTCTCAGAGTCAGGTTGCATGGAGGTTACCTCTGGCGTTGCAGCTCGTTCCGGCCATCATCCTCGGTATCGGCATGATCTTCGCTCCTCACAGTCCGCGCTGGCTCGTCAACAAAGGTCGCGATGACGAGGCACAGCTCGTGCTCAGCCGCGCGCGCCAGCTTCCGATCCAAGACGAGCTCATTCAGATCGAGTATCTCGAGATTAAGGCTCAGCATCTCTTCGAGATTGAGGTGAACGCGGCGGCTTTCCCGCAGTACCAGGATGGTTCCTTCAAGTCGGGCTTCTTGCTCGGATTCCACAGCTATCTCAGTCTTCTTACTAAGAAGAGTACGTCTTTGTTTGAGATTGGCTCGTTACCGCAACTGACCGTCGTCGTATCTAGGCCTCTTCTTCCGTGTTATGGTGTCCTCTCTGTATGCACTCTCTTCGGCTGCTCTTCGTTCGCTCTATGTACTCACCCTTGCTCGCCAACAGCACGATGTTCTTCCAACAATGGACCGGTGTCAATGCCATCCTATACTACGCCCCATCGTATGTGGTACTGGTCGTATCTTGCGCGATCAACGTTAACTTCGTTTCTCCAGGATCTTCCAGAGCCTCGGACTTACGGGCAACACTATCTCCTTGTTGGCCACCGGCGTCGTGGGCATAGTGTAAGCGTCTTTGCGCCAGCCATTGATCGGGGCGTACTCATGACTATGATCACAGTATGCATCTCGCGACCTACCCTGCGGTCATCTGGGTCGACAAGCTCGGACGCAAGCCTGTCCTCATCTCGGGCGCCTTCTTGATGGCCGCGTACGCTATCTTTCCAATATATGATGAGGTTCAACTACTCAACTCACTGCCCTATTAGCTGCCATTTCATTGTCGCTATTCTGACCGGTCTCTATCATGACTCATGGCCCGAGTGAGTGCACAACATATCCTAGACCTAGATACCCCTACTCACGATATCTTCAGGCATGTCGGTATGTACTAGTTCGGGGTGTTTGGGTGCTGCACAAATCCGTCTAACATGTCATCAGCGGCTGGATGGGGTGCTTGCGCACTTGTTTGGATCTTCGCCATCGCGTTCGGATACAGCTGGGGACCTTGCGCATGGATCATTGTTGCCGGTTAGTTCGAACCCTAGCCGCATGTTGACAACATAGACTGACGGATTTCCTTGCAGAGATCTGGCCGTTGAGCACTCGTGCGAAGGGCATGTCTATCGGCGCTTCATCTAACTGGGTACATCAACATTGGCCGTTTTGCTTCTAGCTCGCGATGCTTACCCCTGCAACCTTAGATGAACAACTTCATCGTCGGTCAAGTTACGCCAACGATGTTGAAGAACATCGGCTTCGGGACGTTTGTCTTCTTCGGCGTGAGTACTAGTGTGCCTGCATCTTCCTGATCAACCGCTCACATGCGAGCACAGGCTTTCTCCTTTATGGGAGGACTCTTCATCTGGTTCTTCACGCCCGAGACAAAGGTATACCTCTTATCTATCTATCAAGAGACATTAGTTAACACAAGCTGTGCAGGGCCTGACGCTCGAGGAGATGGACGAAGTCTTTGGAGACGAAGCCGGAAGCTCAGCCAAGGAACTCGAGCATCAAGCCGAGATTGCGCGTCGTATCGGCTTGGAGGCGTACGGCGGAGGTGCTCCGGGCGAAAAGGAGTCTCACTCTGTTGATATGCAGGAGAAAGTATGAGAGATCTTCTGAGTCTGAGGGGCCCGTTCGGCGGCCATGGATAAGATCGTTGACGGAGATAAATGCCGTGTTCAATTCCTGTAGTAGTGCCCAATGGATATGTTTCCGTTTCTTTTATGTTGCAATCGATTTTTGGGGGTCTACACGTTCAGCCTACAGTGACAGGAACGCAGCCGCAGTCGGCGTTAGCACGGATCGGTGAATATTGCAATATGTTGCAGGAAAGATGTGGGCGCTGATGAGACGACAAGGCAACAACGCCGAGGGCAGCGATCCGGAGTGTATTGGCCGAATGCATTTCGCCGGCGTATAATGCGGGTTGGGTGCGGCCTGTCGTCGTACGACCTGCCAGCCTTGAGGATACCGTACAGGCCAAGAGGTGACATGGGGCGCAAAGCTGTACGCGGCGTCTGCGCTGGCCGTGGCACGGAAGAGAGAGCCGTCGACAAGACGGAAAAACCTCCGCGTCGCCACATTTCGCAACCTTAACCTTAGTAGCCGGCGGCGAGGCTCGTAAACCAATCTTACGTGGACGGCAGGCCGATCAAGCAGTGTCCTCACATGAACTTCCCTATAAACTTGTGCCTCCTTCGAATGATCCCACACCTTGCTTCTTGCCTCGAGCGTCCTCGTCTAGTCCGTCATGGCCGAGTACAACGAGAAGGTGTCCTCCTCTGAGGAGAACCATTCTTCTACTGGCACCGTTGTCGATGGCACACATGGCGATCTCTCTCATACGGCTGAGCGGGAAGTTATCGCGCTCGCGCGCACAATGACCCAGGCGTCTAAACACGCCGGGGACGATTCTTCGGTTGTAGACAACCCTTTCGAGGGCTCAACGGACCCGGCACTCGACCCGTCGAGCGGCCATTTCAATATGGAGCTATGGTTAAAGCGCGTATGTCTTTGAACACCCAATTATTCTATCGCAGGATCACCAACAGTTGGCGCTGTCTAACAGATATTGCACATTCAATCTCGGGACCCTGAACATTTCCCGAAGCGCACGGCTGGCGTTAGCTGGAAGAATCTGGTGCGTTGGAGCGTATCTGGTTTGACAGATCAAGACTTAATGTGCATCTGGGTAGAACGTCCACGGATTTGGAAACGCGACGGACTACCAGAAGAACGTCGTCAATGTGCTCACCACTCTGCCCGGCTACATTCGCAGCCTCTTCCAACGGCAGTCGGGCCAGCGTATCGATATCCTCCGTAACTTCGAGGGCGTACTTCGCGAGAGCGAGATGCTTGTCGTACTTGGTCGTCCTGGTGCTGGTTGCTCGACTCTGCTCAAGACGATCACCGGCGAGACGCACGGCTTCTTCATCGAGGACGAGAAATGCATCAACTACCAGGGTATCACCTTCGACCGCATGCACAAAGAGTTCCGCGGCGAGACGATTTACAACGCGGAGGGTTCGTTGCACTTGTACATCTGCAGCGTCGCGATGATCTGAATCGTTCTCACAGTTGACGTGCACTTCCCCAATCTGACCGTTGGCGACACCCTCACCTTCGCTGCGCAAGCCCGTACCCCGCACACGCGTATTCCGGGCATTTCCCGCGAGCAGTATGCCGCCCACATGCGCGACGTCATCATGGCCGTTTTCGGTATCTCGCACACCTTCAACAGTGAGCCTCATTTCAATATCTCCTTTGCTTTGTGCCTGGCGCTAAACATCTTGTAGCGAAGGTCGGTAACGACTTCATCCGTGGCGTGTCCGGAGGCGAGCGCAAGCGCGTCTCCCTTGCCGAGGTGGCTCTCGCTGGAAGTCCCCTTCAGTGCTGGGACAACAGTACCCGTGGTCTTGACTCAGCGAGTGCTCTTGAGTTCGTCCGCACGTTGCGCCTTCAGACCAAGTACATGGGCTCGTCCGCAGCAGTGGCGATCTACCAGGCTTCGCAGGATATCTACGACGTGTTCGACAAGGTTGTTGTGCTCTACGAGGGTCGTCAGATATACTTCGGTCCTACCGGCGTAGCGAAGGCTTTCTTCGTCGACATGGGTTTCCACTGTCTCCCCCGCCAGACCACTGCTGACTTCTTGACTTCCCTCACCAACCCTGCGGAGCGTCTTGTCCGTCCTGGCTTCGAGGGCAAAGTTCCGCGCACACCGGATGAGTTTGCGAAGCGTTGGCAGGAGAGCACCGATCGCCAGACTCTGTTGGAGGACATCGCGTCTTTCGACCGCGAGTTTGCAACCAGTGATACCCAGGCGTACCAGACCATGCTTGCCAACCGCCGCCTCACGCAGTCGCAGAGTCTCCGTCCTCGCTCGCCGTACACGATCTCCGTCCCGATGCAGATCAAGCTTTGCTTGACGCGCGCGTTCTCCCGTTTACGCCTCGACATGTCCATCTTCTTCACTCAGGTCTTTTCCAACGTCATCATGGGTTTGGTCATCAGTTCGATTTTCTACAACCTGTTCGTCTTCACGTCGATGTCACACGTTGATTGAGAACTAATGAACGTTCTTTCAGGCCTTCCGACACCAGCTCGTTCTACAATCGCGGTGCTCTGCTCTTCTTCGCTATTCTCATGAACGCCTTCCAGTCCAACCTCGAGATCTTGGAATTGTACGAGCAGCGTCCCATCGGTAAGCTTAGCTCCCCCTTGTCATATCGCGCGTATACTCACGGATGCATCCAGTCGAGAAACACAAACGTATGGCCATGTATCACCCGTTCGCCGAAGCTATCGCGTCTATGATTTGTGGTCTACCCGCGAAGATCCTCACCGGCGTCTCGTTCAACTTGGTTCTTTACTTCATGACTAATCTGCGGCGTGAACCTGGAGCATTCTTGTACGTCTCATTCCGTATTCCGTCTTTCGCGGACTTGAGCTAAATTTCTATGCAGCATCTTCCTGCTGTTCTCGTTCTCGATCACGCTCGCCATGTCCATGATCTTCCGTACCATCGGTGCCAGCAGCCGGACTATCGCGCAAGCCATGACGCCGGCCTCAATTATTCTCCTGGGTCTGATCATCTACACGGGCTTTGTCGTTCCTACGCCAAACATGCACGGATGGGCGCGCTGGATCAACTACATCGATCCCATCGCCTGTAAGTCTCATCTTCTCTCCAATGATTCGCACAATGCCCATGATATTTTCCAGACGCATTCGAAGCGCTCATGGTCAACGAGTTCGACGGACGCACTTTCCCTTGCTCCACGTACATACCCATGGGTCCCGACTACACTGATCGTGCCGGCCAGATCTGCTCTGGCGTTGGTGCCATCGCGGGCGCCTCAGCCATCGAAGGCCGTGCATACGTGAACCAGTCCTTCCAGTACTACAAGGGTCACCTTTGGCGCAACTTCGGTATCCTCCTCGCTTTCACGATCTTCTTTTGTGGCGTCTACCTTCTCGCGGTTGAGTTCGTTACTGGCGCTAAGTCTAAGGGCGAGGTCCTCGTCTTCCGTCGTGGCCACACTCCCGCAGAGCTCAAGGTTGTTCGTAAGGATGATGAGGAGGCCGGGACGCCGATTGGCAAGGTGGAATTCGATCAGGCTATCCAGGAGAAGGCGGAGGCGGCTGTCGCTGTGATTCAGGAGCAGACCGCTATCTTCCACTGGGAGGGTAAGCGCCGTTGTACGCAGCGACTGCGGGACTTTATTGATCAGTTTGTTGCATGTAGATGTCACCTACGATGTTAAGGTCAAGGGTGGTCAGCGCCGTCTCCTCGATCATGTCGACGGATGGGTCGAACCGGGCAAGCTCACGGCTCTCATGGGTGCTTCTGGTGCCGGCAAGACGACGCTTCTCGACGTGCTCGCCAGCCGCGTGACCATGGGTGTCGTTGGTGGCAGCATGTTGGTCGACGGCAACGAGCGCGACGAGTCATTCCAGCGCAAGACCGGATACGTTCAGCAGCAGGACTTGCACCTCGAGACTTCGACGGTTCGCGAGGCGCTCTTGTTCAGCGCGCGCCTTCGTCAGCCTCGCAGCGTTCCCGACTCGGAGAAGAAGTCTTACGTCCAGGAGATCATCAACTTGCTTGAGATGGAGGTGCGTTCACGCGCGGCATCCTGATACTGAGCGACGACTAACGACGGCTACTAGAAATACGCAGACGCCGTTGTCGGTGTACCCGGTGAAGGTCTCAACGTCGAGCAGCGCAAGCGTCTTACGATCGGTGTTGAGCTTGTCGCGAAGCCCGAGCTCCTCCTTTTCCTCGACGAGCCGACGTCCGGTCTTGACTCCCAGACGGCATGGTCTATCTGTAACCTCCTCCGCAAGCTTGCCAACCACGGTCAGGCCATTCTGTGCACGATCCATCAGCCCAGCGCTCTGCTCTTCCAGTCATTCGATCGTCTACTGTTCCTCCAGTCTGGCGGCAAGACGGTTTACTTCGGCGACATCGGCGAGAACAGTGCAATCCTCACCCAGTACTTCGAACGTCAAGGCGCACCCGCCTGCCCTCCCGACGCCAACCCGGCCGAATGGATGCTTCACGTTATCGGCGCTGCACCCGGTTCGACTGCCGTTCGCGACTTCTCCGAGGCATGGCGCGGGAGCAAGGAGCTCACTGCTGTCAAGTCGCATCTTGCCGACCTCCGCGCGAACCCGAAGACCAACAATGCGGCTGAGAACGTCGAGGCGCACCGCGCGTTCGCTGCGTCGTCGTTGAACCAGTTCTACTACGTCACCCACCGTGTCTTCCAACAGCTCTGGCGTACCCCGAGCTACATCGTGCGTCCTTCCTGCTCTGTCTTGCGTCTGTCCAGCGCTGACCTTGATCTCACAGTGGGCGAAGCTTATCCTGTGCATCCTCACGGGTTTGTTCATCGGCTTCACGTTCTTCAAGGCTGGTCGTACGATCCAGGACTTGCAGGACCAGATGGTACGTGCCATCAAGTCTCCACCAGCGCGCCAAGCTGATCTTCTTCCTTAGTTCTCGGTCTTCATGTTGCTCGTCGTCTTCGGGTCCCTTGTCAACCAGGCTATGCCGCACTTCGTCACCCAGCGCGACCTGTACGAGGTTCGCGAGCGCCCGTCCAAGGCGTATTCGTGGAAGGCATTCATGTTGGCAAACATTCTCGTCGAGTTGCCCTGGAACACGTTGGCGGCCGTCACCTTGTTCTTCACCTACTACTACCCGATCGGCCTGTACCGCAACGCCCAGTTCACGGACGCGGTCACCGAGCGCGGCGGCCTCTTCTTCGCTTTCGTGCGTCCGCCTGCAAACTTCCTCGTCGAGCTCATCTGATTTTTGTCTCGCAGATCTGGCAATTCCTCTTGTTCACGTCGACGTTCACGCACATGATCATCGCTGGTATTCCCGACGCCGTTACTGGTGGCAATTTGGGTATGTCTCCTCGCTCTCTCTTTGATTGGATTTAGCTGACATTGTCAATCTAGCCAACCTGCTCTTCTCCCTTTGTCTCGTGTTCAACGGTGTCCTCGCTCCTCCCACCGGCGCCAATGCTTTCCCGCACTTCTGGATCTTCATGTACCGGGTCTCGCCGTTCACTTACCTTGGTACGTTCTCAAATCGCTTGACGTGTTCATCATGTCGCTAACATACACTCTCCAGTCGACGGTCTTCTCGCTACCGCAGTTGCCAACTCGCCCGCCGAGTGCTCTTCCATCGAGTTTGCTACCGTCACGCCTCCGAACGGACAGACCTGCGCGGCATACTTCCAGGAGTACATGAGCTTGGCCGGTGGCTCACTCGTTAACCCCAACGCGACGAGCGACTGCCAGTTCTGCCAGGTAACGGAGACGAACACTTTCCTCGCTGGCGTGTCGTCCTCGTACGACCACCGGTACCGGAACTTCGGTATCCTCTGGGTTTACATCATCTTCAATGCCTGCGCAGCACTGTTCTTCTACTGGCTCGCGCGCGTGCCGAAGGGCAAGGGAAAGAAGGACAAGAAGGATAAGAAGGCGTAGACTTGCCTTGTGACTGCTGACGTCTGACTGCTTTACGATGGGTCTCTTGTTCATCGGTTTCTTTACTATAATGTGCCATGTTTCTGCTTGTTCTCGGTCACGACTAGACCTTACCATACCCCTACGTCGCATACATTCTCTGGTCACTCGTTTCGTACAATACATACATCTCTATTCTTGCAGCCCACGGAGGACTCTCGTTTCAAATCAATATATGCCGCGTCGGCTTCTGCTTATATTCGCTCGAGCATCGGCTGCTTGTCACTATGTAATACATTCACGCGAGGTCTCCGCCTCGGAGAGAAGCTGGGACTGCGATATTGACAGGTGACGACGTGAAAAGACGCCCTGCGCGTGATGAACGCGCTGTCGCGACTTTGACGACGACCACGACCGTGTCCTCCTTATCTTCCTCGGTAGACGGTTTAGGTCGTACATACAAGCTTCCCTCGACCTAATCGTTGGCTCATTGTCACGGAGTGTCGCTCAAGCGTGGTTGTCCAGGAGGAGAGTCAATGCAGCACAACGGGCCAGTCTAGAGGCCGGTCAGGCCCAGCATCTGCAGTTGGCATGTTCGAATCCCCGTGGCAAATGGTTTGGGCAGTCAATACGTTCCAAGGCAGTACTCGAGGCAGGTACACATATTCAAGGCCACGTTCGTGTGGCCCTGAGACTATGTTTGTCGATTCAGGGTGCCGCCGACTGAGTACGAATGCATCGCAGTCTCCGGCTCTCTCGGCCCTCGTCGAGATTGTTTGCCCTTTTCTTTCCGCATTCTCCCTGTCTGCGCAGCGGGCGCCGGCTGCTGATTCTGTTCATCAGCGACGTTCCATGTCCATGTCTCTCGTGGGTACTTCAGACCACTGGAAGGGGCATAGTGTACTGTGAAAAAGTGTGCCTATCCACATATCTTTGGATGTAACGCGGCATGTCCATTGACTGACCATTCGTTGTAGCGTCTTCTTGCGTGTCGCCCCATTCGAAACCGCGCCGGATAGAACTGGCTGTGTTTCTATCTCCTTTGGGAAGTGTGCATGCGCCTTCACAACTGCCTCAGGTTTGAACTGTTTGTGATGCATAGTTTGCCCCGAATGAAGCCTTCCATTCATCGTCTATAAAGCATCGTTGGACGTGTGTTGCAGTCCTTATTCTTCTTCTCATCCGTCCGTTCCCCTTTACTTCTTCTTCTACTCGTGGTGTGCATTTGCCCCACACTTTTCATTTTCTTATTTCTTTCTTTCTAAAGTGTTTGGCGGCTTTGATACGCTATGCTTGCTCTTCTACCGCGTGTTCTTTTCAGCGTCGTGCTGGCGCTTCAGTTGGTGCCCGGTTTTGCTGCTCCATGGAGCATGCCACCGTCAGATCATGTAAATGACGCGGTTTATCTCAGAGGTATAATCCAACGTCCTCTTCTTGCACCCTGGGAGGGTGACTGAACCCCAACATTTATATTAGACATAGCCGGACCGCCTTCTTATAACGTATATGTCACAGAAACAGACAATAAGCGTAGTGCGTCTTACACCAATTTCGGGATCTACTCGAGCTAACTAGCATTCAGCCAACCCCTTCGCCGGTGGAGGAAATATCGAGGGCACTGGCTTGCATGACTCAACGCGGCGTTCTCCGGAGCGGCCCACGCTGGATGCTCTGCCAGGTTGTAGGGCGTGTGGCACCGGGGGAGGTTTCTGGTCGCCCGGATAAGTCGTAGTCATTTCCGAAAGTGATGTCTTGCCTGCGTGCGCGAACGGCTGCCGAGGGGACACTGTCAAGGAACCTGTGCTGTCATCTTCGGGCCCAGAATCACGTATAATCATATCCGCCTCCTGCAACACCACTTTGAGGCAACATATACATACACTGCGTCTTTAACCGTAATCGTGTATCACGCCGAACACCTCTAGAAAACCATACATGCTAAGATAAGAGATATATACAAGTGAGAGATCAATATCGATCAATGCGCAAGCTGTAGTAATGAGAGTCTTGTCTGTCTTCAAAAGTACGATAACTGTAATGTGAGAGACGAAAATATAATGAATGATAAAATGTGCGCATATATGCCGTAGCCAAAACCAATACTTACCCTCAAAAACTGCCTATAATACAACAACTTCAAAGCTCGGATACTCAACAAACACGCCAACATCAAACAGCGGACGACGAACCCGACGAGCCGAAGCCCGACGCCGACGTCCCATACGATGTCCCTGCCTCGCTCCCCTCGCCTGCAGTCCGCATCCCCTCATTTCTATCGCCCACATGCTTCACGACACGGCTCCGTCCACGTTCGCGCTCCTGCTCGACGCGCGTCCTCGCTTTCGCCTTGCCCTTCGCCTTCTTACTCGGCGTAGGCGGCAGAGGCGGCTTAGCGCCACCGCTGATAAGCATAAGCGCCGCGAGCGCAACGGTCACCAGTGCACCAGCGAGTACGAAGATCGTCTTGGGGAACGTGGCGACTGTCGCGGAGTATACTGTTCCGAAGAGCAAAGGACCAAGGATCATCTGACCCAACGCCTGTATGAAGCTCAGAGCGCCGAACAAAGCGCCGACGCCCGTGGCAACGTTGCGTGGGTTGCGGTTGAACAAGTTCAATGCGAGGGAGTGTATGGTGGGTACGACTGCTGCCGCGAGCGAGGATAGGCCCGTGAAAGCCGAGAAGCTCATCGTGCCGTTCGTGAGGGGCATCGAGACGAGGAAGTGCGAGAGAACGTCCAGTAACAAAGCGTATTTCGCCAGGTGCAAGTCAAACGCGATGTTGTGCGGCGCCGGCGCGTCACCCGCGGCAACAGGTACTACAGCTGGCTTGAAGCGTGAGATCAGGGCTGCAGAACCGGACGCCTTTGGTCAGTTATCTAGTCCATTGCAGCAGTAAGATACTCACCCGGCATGATGAAGAGCATATTGATCGCGCGCACACCGCCAACGTAGCTAACGTAGTACGCGAGCGTCTCAGAGTCCCAATCGTACATATGCTCCGCGAAGAGATACTTGATCTGGAAAAGACCCGCACTGAGCAAGTAGCACAACAATCCGATGCCGAGCCACGTCAAACTCCAGTCGCGTCCCGCGCGACCGTTGGACGCCGCGAGCGCCTTGCTGGGCGCGAACACTGCCAAAGGCCCGAAGAGGCGCTTGCTGAAGCTGATCTGCTTAGGCGCGAGAGCCTCGTGCTCTGATACGCCAGTGGTCTTCGCGAGTTTCTCAGCGGCACGCCGGCGAGCCTTGTGTACACTCTCCGGGAATACACAGACCGAGAGGAAGAAGTTGAGTAGTGTGGCGGCGATCGCAGCGTAGAACACAGGCGCGACGCCGGGTACGCCGTCCAGCGGGCCGTTGACGTTCTTGCCGAGGGAGTGCACTGTTCGTGCGGCGGCCCAACGTATGATGCGGGCACCGAGGACGGGACCGAAGGCGAAGCCCAGGTAGTTCACGCCAGCGAAACGGGAGAATATCGAGGCGCGTGAACCGTCAGATGTGCAATCGGAGATATATGCGGACGTCGTGGCGGTAAGCGTCGTGAAACCACCGAGTAAACCTTCGACGAAGGGTGATATCAAGAGAGTGATGTGTGGCGGGATCCATTGTGCGACGAAGAGACTGGAGGAGGAGGACTGAACGGCGAGTAGGAAGGCGACATCGCTGTGGTGATTGCATCAGCGCATAGCACGATGCGCCCAAGGAGAACAACATACGTGATTAATAGTCCAAATGACGAGGCTGCGAGCACCTTCGTTCGGCCGTACCGTTCACTGAAGTGGCCCCACCACCCCGTGGTGAGGGCGCTTAACACACCCATTGTGGTCATGATAGCCGTCTGTAGGCGCGCAGCGCCCGCCTGTACTGCGGGATCTGTGGCGCAGACCGTAGATGGGTCACGGACTGGGGGCATAGTCCGGTGCGAGGATGGTACCTCGGGAAAGATGATAGGGAGCGGCTGGTTCCAGTCATGTTCGTAGGACGAGACGAAGAAGCTCGAGTTGGATGATAGTGGAGATGCGAGGGATACAGATGCGGGGAATAGATATTCGTCCATTCGATGACGTGTGTGGTTGTAGTTCTGGTGGAGAGCATTGCAGGATAGTTGCGTGTACACTTGTACGCGAGGTGCGAGGGTCATTCCGCGCTGCGCAGGTGTGAGCGTGGAATCGCAGTGTCAAATCATTATGACTTACTGCAATCGAACTGAGTAATGCGAACGGTACAATCCTGCAGATGTGTTGTCAGCCTAGAGATCACATAGGCGCGCTGACAGCTGGGAGAATACGAAACAGACTGATGCGTCCCAACAAGAAAGACAGCATAAAGTTGGGCAATGCACATAACACTATCCACCCGCCCAGGCAAACAGCCGGATAGCCCAACATTTGTCCAAACCATGGCAAAGGCTCAGAGAGAGAAGTAGAATACGGAAGGCTTCCGGCGATCATAGTTTCACAAGTTCCAGGGGAAGCCATGCGGGGTAATCTCAAAGTAGCATATTATACACACCATAGTGGCCTCGGCCTGTAGAACGGCTTGCGCTCCTTCTTGTTCGCAAGCAAAGGCGACGACTCCGTAGCATCCCCACCAGAAAGTCCACCAGACATATGCGGTGCGCGCGAGTGTGAGGGAGTGGGCGAGAACGTCATGGCCTCCTCAGCCGCGACTGGGATCTCGACCTCAAAGTGGACTGCATTCTCGGCGCCGTCGCGGGCGGCAGAGTCGACGGCCATGGCCGGATAGAGGGATGTGGTGGTGGGAGAAAGCAAGGAGCGATAAGTCGCGTGCTGAGATAGTGGAGGTGAGATAAGTAAAGGGACCCTTGCATGGCGACTCGACGCGCGCGCGGAGGGCGTGGCCCGCTGCCTCCGTCGGGATATTGATATTGATTTCGGCCTGGCCTTATCTTCTGGCCCTTTTCTTCGGCTTTGCTTCCCACTTCCACCGTACTGTATGTAGAGTATACACCACGATACACCAGTGGTGAAGACTTTGACCTGGAGTAAAGTACTGGCTCTCCACCGTCTCATCATCGGTGATGCATTGCGCGCTCTCACAAAGGCGCTCAGGTCCACACCATCTCAGCAACCAGATTTAGAGAGCACAGCAACCGCGCAGGTCCTCGACGCGTTGTTTCGGCCTGTTTCGGCGGCCTGATGGCGACCTGACAGTGACTCGACCACGGCCCGCCACCTTGATCGCAACGGACACGCGCGGCGTGTTCTGTACCGCATGCAGACCGTTCAGAAATGGCAATGCGTTGAATGGCTGGAGTACTTTGATTTGAATGAGGCGATAGAGCGTACGGATGACACGAGATGCCAGTTCGAGTAGTGCTGATTTTCTTGGGATATTCATAGAAATCACCAGCCAGCCAACCGCCAGCTGACCAGTCTCTTAAAGCAGCCCTTACAAATACTACTTAGCTGATCGCAGAAGACAGGCCGGACAAGCCCTCTCCGACATCGCTAACATCTCAGACACTATCATGACCATCCAGCCGCTCATATTCTACGATATCCCTGGTAACGCCTGGGCGAACAAGGCCTGGAGCCCGAACTGTTGGAGTGAGTACTTGAGCAAGTCTTTGCCAATGAGACAACCCCAGACTGACCGCGCGCAGAGGGCAGGTCAGATAACGCCAGATCGCGACCTTCATACTCGACTGATCAGTGTGCAGATATGCGCTGAATATCAAGGGAGTCCCTTACAAGACTGTGTGGCTCGAATACGAGGAGATCGAGGATGCTTTAAAGAAGGCTGGTGTCGAGGCTACAGGTACTAGAGCAGGAAAGCCTCTCTACACTTGCCCCGCTCTCGTAGATCCCAACACCGGCACCGCCATCGCGGACTCGCTGGTCATCGCGGAGTATCTTGAGAAGACGTATCCCGATGCTTCCAAGCCGACGCTCTTCCCGCCTGGCACGCGCACGCTTCAAGTACGCCACCAGGTCTTGTTGCACCCGTCTTAGGCTCACGAACGACGTGCACAGCTCGGCTTCCGCGACTTATTCGAGCAACGTGTCAAGCTCAACATCCAGAAATGCATCCTTCTCGCCATCGTCGGCCACCTGTCTCCAGAAAGCAGCGCCTACTGGCGCCGTACCCGCGAAGAACACCGATACAAAGTAGCTCTAGAAGACGTCGCGCCACCCGGCGAAAAACGCGACGCGATGTTGCGCAGCATCGTGGATGGTTTGCATGCAATGGGAGGCTGGATCGACGCGGGTGATAAGGGACCGTTCTTGACGGGCAAGGAACCGTGCTTTGCGGATGTGGATATTGCTGCGACGCTTGTGTGGGTTAGGTTGCTTGTGGGGAAGGAGGAGGATGGGTTGTGGGCGACGATTGCGAAGCTTGATGGTGGAAGATGGGTTAAGTATATGGAGGACTTCGGGAAATGGGAGGCATGTCCTTGAGAAGTGCTGATCTCCGGGCGAAATAGATGACCGGGGGTTCACGAAGAATCGTAGAGTGTACCATAATGTTGTTTGATAGTCGTAACTGGAAACTGGGCAGAGCTCATTGTATGTCTGCCAAAGGCATTGGGTTCACGACTCGGATCGGGAAACAGATGAAATCGATCCCTCGGGGGGCGCTCGTTCAGAGTGCGCGTGAAAAGCAGTGGCATAACATTGTACATCATATCGACAAAGCTATAAAACAATGGTCAAAGCATAGCAGCGATTCCAAGACAAGACAAATCCAAGTAATCAAGAAGTACCAATCGAGTCGTTTACTCGACAGTGATCTTCTTAGGCTGCGCCTCAGGCCCCGAGCGAGGGAAAGAGACGTTCAGCACGCCGTTCTCAAGCGACGCCTTGATCTCCTCCTCCTTGATGCCCTGCGGCACAGGAATGGAACGCGAGAACCGCCCGAAGCGACGCTCGCGCACAGCGTAACCGCCCTGCTCCTTCGTCTCGTCTACCTTGGTCTCGCCCAAGACGGTGAGCACGTTGTTGTGCACGTCGATGTGCACGTCCTCTTTCTTGAGGCCGGGCAGCTCGAACGTGGCGGTAACGAGGTTCTTCTCCTTGTCTTCGTGCACGTCCATCCTGAAAAGCAACGTTAGTAAGATATATTGAAACGAAAGTGAAAGCGAGAAGACGTACTTGGGACGCAAGGAGTTCAGAGAAGAGCCCTGGCGGGTGAGCTGGCTTTGCTGGCCACGGCCCGTAGATTGACGCGCGTCAAACGCCTCGTCGAACAGGCGGCCAAAGTCGGACACAGAGTAGAAGGGCTCGTAGAAGAAGTTGGTGAGCGACATGATAGTGAGTGAGTAGGTGAGAGCGCTTTAAAGTGGGTAGTCGTGAATGTGTTTGGATGTATTGCTGAGGAGCAGGCAGGTCGAAGACTGCCCGTATATATACCCGTAGTAGCAGAAGGTTCGCGACTCAGTAGCGTCATTAATCTCACGCAGAGAACTATCCAGACTGTACCAGATCGGGAGCACGAGGCACAGGATTGACGGTGCACATCGTGGAAATCCGGCGAAATTTCGAGAAAAATCATGACGCCGTGAGTCGAACACCGAACACCAGCCAAAAACGCATACACTGCGCAGAGCAGTAGAGAATGCGTACGCTTCTGAGTTAAGGGCCTGTTCGGCAACCTGATATGATGTCAGAATCTGTGATATCTCCGAATATCTTCGCCTTTTAAGGCAGGTTGCACAAGTGTCTGGAGCTTTCGACGGCTTTCTGGCCAATCAGGGACGAAAATGCCAACAAATTCATGTACCGAACATGAGATATCCGGTTGCCGAACAGGCCCTAAAGTAGGCCGTATTGAGTCCTGCGACAGGTGAGGGTGGAAGATCCCTCGCGGTCGCCACTCTGTCGCTTCGGCCAGTTGTTCAGCTAACTTAGAGCCCGTTCGGCAACACAAGCTGTTGCAGCTTCTGAGATAGCTTCTACGAATATCCGTGCGCTTTTTGCGAGAAAAAATTGGAGGTGACAGCATTGTTCATCGTGGTACCAGAAGCGCCAGCTATCTGCGTAGGTATAGGGAATCTGTACCCTCAGAGTCGTTGAGCCTCGAGCGAGCTCAGAAGCGCTTCCGACGGCTTGTGCAATTTTGGCGGGAGAAGCCGTCGCAGAAGCTGCAGCAGCTTGTGTTGCCGAACGGGCTCTAAGTGTTTAGGGTCCTGCAGATCGTCTGTGTCCGCATCTCATTGTCGAGTGAGGCCTGTAGGAGCAATGTCGTCTCACAGGAGAGATGGACCAAGGTCGGGATCGTGGTCGGTGTTGAGTCGCGCTGCACGCCGAACTTGAGACCACTCGGTGCCGAGGTCGGCGTCGCACGCCACCAGGAGGTTGCTAATGGCGCCCATGATCGCAGCTTGCCACGCAATGCTCTATACTGAATGCAGACTCGACATCTAACGTTCAACGAAAAGTGCGACGTACAGCTCTCTCTAGACGAGGTATGGTACATGTTTGCAGTGAAGTGGAGGGAAAGCTCGTTACCCGCCTGTGATGTTCCTAGATCTCTCTAGAACGCCGCTCTTCGACAGCTGACCGGCATAAACCTGCCAAGCACTCATTGAAAAAGTCTCATTTGGCAGACGCCCTAGCATCTTAGAGTCTACCATGACTACCCAACCGCTCATCTTCTACGACATCCCAGGGAATGCCTGGGCTAATAAGGCATGGAGCCCGAACTGCTGGAGTGAGCACCTTCTCCCAGACTGTAGTCCGCGACTTTCACCCGGATTCGCTGACTGCGCACGCAGAGGCTAGGTTAGATAACGCAAGATCGCGTCTTGTCTTCCTGATTGACGTGTTTGCAGATACGCGTTGAACATCAAGGGCGTCCCGTACAAGACTGTATGGGTCGACTACCTCGAGATTGAGGACGAGTTCAAGAAAGCGGGCATCGCGCCCACGGGTACGAGAGCTGGGAAACCTCTGTACACTTGTCCCGGTCTCGTCGACCCAAACACCGGCACCGCGATTGCGGACTCGCTCGCCATTGCGGAGTACATCGAGAAGACGTACTCCGATCCCTCTAAGCCGGCGCTGTTCCCTCCTGGCACTCGTACGCTACAGGTGCGCCGTTCCTCTTCTATCTTCCATTGCGGGTAAGCTAAGTGAGAGTGCAGCTCGGCTTCCGCGACTCCTTCGAGCAACGCGTCCGCAATAATGCAGTCAAATCCGTCCTCCTTGCCAACATTGCCCAAATGTCCCCAGAAAGCCGCGATTATTGGCGCCGCACCCGTGAAGAATCGGTCTACGGCATGGCTCTAGAGGACGTCATCCCTCCCGGCGCTCAGCGCGCCGCAACCTTCCGTAGCATCCTGGACGGGCTGCACGCCATCGGCGGCTGGATCGATGCGAGCGGCGAGGAGGGACCTTTCTTGATGGGCAAGGAGCCTTGTTTTGCGGATGTGGATATTGCGGCGACATTGAAATGGGTGCTGTTGCTTGTGGGAAAGGAAGAGGATGGGCTTTGGAACGCTGTGGCGAAGCTTGATGGTGGGAGGTGGGTGAAGTACGCGAAGGAGTTTGAGAAGTGGGAGGCGTGTCCTTGAGCGGGATGCCAGCTGTCAAGAAATATTCTGCTTGACCTGACGAATGCGAACGAAGCAATATAGCAATCGGATTCGTATGTTATGATGCATGGGAGATGGTACGCGCCGGTCGGACGCCAGATGCATCTGGCTATTACTCGTGGGATATGAATCTAGTCTACATGAGCGAGTGATGTGGGATGTAACTACGTTGGGGTGAGTGGTGTGCGAAGTGTAACAGACATAGCTAGATGCGAGAGCAGTAGAAATGAGCGATTCTAGATCAAGCCAAAATTTCACGTTTACGATGCTCTTCTTCCTTCTCCTGGAAGAACTCCGGAACGTCGCGCACAAGGACCTGGAACCGGTCAGTAGAGCACAAAGCTTCCAAACGATGACTACGTACAATGACAACTTCCACGGCAATGAGCAGGATAATAATGATCTCCATGCGCGCCGCGGACGTCTACGAAGAGGCGTGTCAGACAGGCGAGATGCATTTTGTTAGGCGCGAACATACCTCAGTCAGTAACTGGCGAAGAACAGATTGCATCTAAAGTAATCTCAGTACAGGTCATAAGCGCAGCGAATACAATTGCGTACCTCAGCGGCATATGTGATCTTCTCGTTGACGCCACGAATGCGGGCCTTCACCTCCAGAGCATTGCTCAAAGAGTTGAAGTACCGCTCCAGGACAGGCTCAGCCCAATAGAAGTCGGGAGTGTCGAAGAAGTTGCCGCGGTTCAGATTCAAGCCTTGCCTGAACTTGAGCAGCTCGCCGAGCTTGCGGATGAGAGCACGGCGACCCATGCCGGGACGCCCGGTTTTCTGCAGCACAGACGGCAGCCCGGACATGGATGTTAGATGCTCTTCAAGTCGGACTTCCAATACCGATAGCGCGGTTGAGCGAGACAAGGCCTGAGAGAAAGCGTAGCGGGCGAGGACCGTTTCAGCAGGGAATGCGGACGCAGGCATCGGTGCGGGAGCCGTCTCCGGATCGCTGGGTGCAGGTTGATCCCCAAGAATGACCAAGTCACCTTGCAGACGTGTAGATCTGCGTACGTGGTTAGAATTTAAACGTGGCAACTTTAAAGGCAGAATACGTACTCTTCCGGGTCTGTGACGAACTCAAGCTCCTCCGTCTCCGGCTCTGCGAGCGGTGCGACCTCAAAACCCGATGAGATCAACACCTCCTTCCTAAACTTCTGCACGTCCTCCTCTGTCAAGCCCCATCCGACAAAGCTGCCATTTTCGAAGATAAACAGCTCTCCTTCCCGATCCGTTCCGCTGGCACGCCACTTCGGAACCCATAGTGCGTCGTGTAGTAATTGCGCCTGATCAGACAAGCGCAGACGTAGGGACATGAGCATGTAGCGTTCTGCCGTAGCAAGTGTTGATATGGGTTGGATGTCACTACGCGTGGGCTTGGGATTCTCGCGGATAGGCAAAGACGCAGAGGGCGCAGAACGGCGAAGGGGTGTCTGCGATTTTGGTTTCACGGCCTGTTGGGCGACTTGAGAGGCCGCCGTATATTTCCTAGCATGGGCGTGGTCTAGCCAAGTAACAGTTCCCGGATATTTCTTCGAGAAATGTGCGCCAGTTGCGGCGCGTTTGCTGGAGCCAGCAAGTCCAGAGAAGACGCGAAGCATAACTAGCAGAGCCTACAGAGCCTTATTACCGCGAGTATATGCTACGCGATATTGCAGCTAGAAGAAAGCTTTTGGCCGCCGTAGTGGTGGTAGAGGACGAAGAAGCAAATTATGGCTAAAGGCCTCGGGAGTCGGAGGTCGTCGCGTCGCGTCGGCCCGCGGCGCGTACAGTGGACGCGGTCACGGCGATATCGAAGACTCGAGGCGCGCCTTCCTTCACACCGCCATCACGGGCGTGCGCATCCCGTTATTCCCCTTCGCCATGAGTTGCAGTCATGAGGGAACTCCAGATTCAGAACCGAATAAACCTTCGAACGATGGACTGGGAGCGTTTGCTGAAGAAGGGCCTCAGTCTGAAGGTTCTCCATCGGAAACGCCAGCTGCCGGAGCACCTGTCGAGAAGGCTCGTTATCCGCACCCATGAACATACAGCAATAGCTAAGTCATAGGTTAGAACAACCCACTTGGTCATGAGGTCACTCTAATGTCTGCTGTGATGCTGAACTTGGGTGCATTGCTTGGACCTGGTATATTTGCTGTATCCGGAGTTGTGCTGGCTTCGGTCGGTTCTGTTGGCCTCCTGCTGAGCTTCTGGATCCTGGCTCCTATATTCGCATATGGTACGACCGACCGTACTAACAAGAGGACGCGCGGTTAAGGCAATGCTGCAGCTGCTATCATGGCCTACGGAGAACTTGCCAGCATGTTTCCTGATCGCTCCGGGGCGGAGGTTGTCTATCTCGAACAGGTTAGCGGTACCATATATCATCTCTATGAACTTCAGTCATATCTCTTTCCAGGCATATCCGCGGCCTAGATACTTCGTGCCGATCGCTTTCGCAGTCACATCTGTACTTCTCTCGTTAGTGACCCTTTTACAGTGTTGCGTGCATCTGTTAACCTTGCTTCCATGTATAGCTTCAGCGGGACTAGCTCAGTGCTGTTTGCACAATACGTCTTGACGGTATTCGATGCCGAGATCACGAACGGTCGTCAGACTGCGCTGGCCTTATGTGCCGTCGCGTTTGGGGCTGGAGGTTAGCAATATCACCGTTGCTATTTCTTAAACTACTTGGTGACGAGTTTACCTACATTCAGTTGTCGGAACATCCACAAAGTGGGCTCTTCGTCTGGTAAACATCCTCACCACTTTCAAGATCGTGAGCCTCTTGTTGTGCGCATATACCGCTCATCGAAGTCACTTCGTTCTGAC
This sequence comes from Peniophora sp. CONT, assembly GCA_001632445.1. Classification (NCBI taxonomy): domain Eukaryota; kingdom Fungi; phylum Basidiomycota; class Agaricomycetes; order Russulales; family Peniophoraceae; genus Peniophora; species Peniophora sp. CONT. Next base: position 43,533 of record KV424560.1, read on the forward strand.
TCGACCCTTCTAGTATCGCAGTCACTGGGATAGCAGTCCTCTTGGGACTCACACCCATCACCGACCCCTTCGCCAATTTCCACCATCTCTTCCGCGGAAGCACACCGCATCCCAATGCGCTCGCGACCGCCCTCGTCAAAGTCAACTGGGCGTTCTACGGCTGGCAGAACGGCTTCAACGTCCTGAGTGAGATCCGCTCCCCACGCGGTCCGGCACGAACGGCGCGATTGGCAGGCCTTCTCGCGCTCGCGTTCGTCTTTGTGCTCTTTCTGCTTGTCAATGTTGCATACGTGGCGGCTGTGCCTGCCGAAGATATTAAGAGGAGTGGAGAGTTGGTTGCGAGTTTGTTCTTTCGGAACGTGTATGGTGACGGGCTGGCGGCGAAGCTGTTGCCGCTGATGGTAGCCTTGAGCTGTATAGGAAACATTGTGAGTTCGCCATCGCTGCGCTATCCTGCCGAGTTGCTCACCAAAACTCACGCAGATCGCAATCGTGCGTTTAGTATTTGCTCACGTATACCGTTCCTAATAGGCAATAGACTGTCGGCCAGGCTCGAGTTCTCCGTGAGGTTGCACGGCAAGGTCTCCTGCCCTTCCCCCAGCTTCTTTCCTCCACTCGCCCATGGGGAACGCCGCTGGGGCCTGTGCTGGTGAAGTTCCTCCTATCGGCATGCGTTATCATGGCGCTCCCCGCTCGCGACGCCTTCAACTTCCTTCTGGACCTCGCCTCATATCCCCATCTCGTAAGTGATCAGCATCTTCTACCGATCACCTTTTAAGCTGGCACGTTCTGTAGATCTTCAACGCCGCCACAGCCGTTGGGGTATGGGTGCTACGGCGGCGTCGTAGTAAGGCGGGATTACCACTAGCGCCGCTGAGCGCTTCGAACTTCGTTCTCGTCATTTGGCTAGCGCAGAACGTCTTCTCGCTCGTGATGCCTTGGTACGCAACACATCTTCCCTCTGATACGAGAGGCCATAGTCACTGACTTGACGCCTACAGGGTTCCGCCAGAGGACGGCAAAGCCGACGTATCCTTTTGGTACGCGACATACTGTGTGGTTGGATTATGCGTGCTCTTGGTACGCAGACCCTCCCTCTACATACAATAGAATCACTGAACATCACGACAGGCTTGCGGAGCCTACTACTACCTCTGGATCGTGCTCCTTCCACGCTGGGGCGGCTACGAGGTCGTCGAGGAAATCGTGGATCTCGGTGGAGGAGCGCGAACCGGCAAACTTGTGCGCAAGTACACTTCCTCGACCGACGAGAATGCGCCGCTACTTGCGAGTTCCTCATATCCTGAGTGAAGCGGGGTAGATTGCAGAAGCCAGGATCCTCGACCTATATACATGCGAACCAGGGATCGTCCGGACTCCGGACCAGGGGATATGAAACTGATAGCGAAACGGGAAAGTTATAGACAGGGAAGCAGATGCCGAATTGAAGCGGGACGGCAGAGATCTAGGCGAGCGGGGTACACTAGTTAGAAGGCGCACGGTTCGCCGAGATGTACGCTACATGGACACGGGTTGGATACTGTACACGAGGAGGAGAGAAACGAAGCAACGATGCGATGGAAGCGTGCGACGAAAGGAATGTGTGGCGCTTGGTGTATCCAGAATAAAGTAGAGTGAATAAGGAATCGGATGAAAGAAGAAGGACAAAAAATAATATCGTAGCCCCTAAGGTTCCTGTAACCTCCGCAACTGCTCGAGCCGCCTATCGCGCTCCTCCCTCCACCTCGCAAGCTCCTGTCTCAACCTCTGCCCCCTGACCTCATTGATAGGATGGCTATCCCCAAACAACCTCATCGCGGACGACACATGCCTCTCATGAGCCAACTGCCTTCGTTCCCTCTCCTCCTGCACGCTCTGTCCAGCGCCTGGAACGCACTGATCCTCCCTGCTCTCCCAGAAATGTACGGCACGACGCGGATCAAAGCCGGCGTATGCGAGTAGACGCGCGCTTACAACGTCTGCTTCAATCTCCTGAGCCATCGTCGTGCAGAACTCGCCACATCTGGTCATCTCGATGCTACCTGCAGCGCCTAAACTCGCCAGAGCATCGTTCACAAAGGGTCCCATAAGCGCTGTTATAGGGAACAGAAGCGTGCGCAGCACGTCGGAGAAGATCGAGAAGACTCCAGGTACAAGTACTGTGCTGCTCGAGAGCGTCTCGAGGTGATGCGCGAGTATGAGATGCGAGAGCTCGTGAGAGAGAAGCACAGCCAGGTCGGCTGTCTGCTCTGGTGTCGGCGTCGGTAGTGTGTGCGTCGGTGTGTTTCCACCCAGAAGCGAGGACAACCAGGAAGACGACGATGGCTCGGGTGGCGGAGGAGGGCAAGGGTTGTCGCGCATGATCCGGTCGAGGAACCCAGAGAAGACGACGATACCGCCTGCTCCGTCTGGACCGAAGCCGTACGAGAAGGCGTTACAGGACTCGGGATCGTCGATGACGAGGAGCGAGTACGGCGGGCCAGGTATATGATGTGATGCAACACCCGGTAGAGGTCCATCGCCAGTGACCGAGCAGCGGAAAAGGCGAATGGTCTCGCTTGCTCGGGGGCGCGGTCGGAGGGGATATTCTGCGGGCGGAGGTAAGGGCGAATCATCATCACCACGCGTGTACCAGTCCGGCGCTAAAGCTTCTTCCTCTCCTAGCGCGGGAATAATCCCCTCAAGCTGGCGCAGCGTGGTGTACACCCATTGATATCGTAAATCAGACGGGGGTATGAGCTTGGGCACGCCCTCCCGCGCCAAGATCTCAGCAACGGCGCGGTACCAGCCATCGCCGGCGAGCTGCTGCGAGATGACTTCCTCCTCCTCAGGAGACAGCAGAATAGTGCGCCATCGCCCCGTCAGCGGCGTCCGCTCTATACTTGCTGCGATAGCAAGTGCGAAGAGGGCAAACGGCGCGAACATCAGCAAGTGGAAGATAATCGTCCGCCTGCGAATGCCCTGTATAACCCATTCTCTCTTAGCCGCGTATTTCGACTCGTCTCCGCCGTGAAACGGTAACGGCTGGTCGGGGTGATTCTCCTTGAATTGGTCCACCTTCTTGAGATATTTCCGCGATACCATGTTCTTAAATAGAACAAAAGGTACGAACGTGAGCGTGACGCGGCCAACTGCTCGGATGACCTCAAGGATCGTAGACGCCTAGCGATGTGATGCAGGTGAGTGCCTTGTCGTACAGCGCGCGGAGACAAATCGAATAAGCGCCGGCAAGCAGTACTCCCGATAGGGTGCACTGGCAGTTGATAGAAGCATCTTCCACGTATGCCCAGCCACTAAACATGCCGCCTTGCGCATAGCCTTCCGTGCACGTTTGCTTTACGCTTTGCCACCGCCCTGATCTCAAAGTAGAAGCGCATACCTTGAGCAATCCTGCCAACCCCAAGAATGGAATAGCCTGTCTCCTCGACGTCGTATGGAAGTGCTGTCTCGCCATCACGGATGGTCGATGATCGCTCTGAAGCGCCATAGCAGTCAAACTCCCATAGAACACATTTCTTCGTATAAGCCTGCGCGGTCGCGGGGGTTCAGGCTTTGGCGCGGAGACATGTACGCGGACGGCGCCAGCATTGAGCTGGAAGGGTCGCGCGTTGAGATGAAACGGTTTGGACGGTGGAGGACGGCGCGCAAGGTGACGGAGCATGGCTCATGGCCGTTGGGAGGAAAGGATAGACTTGCAAGGTTCTTAGTGGGGGTCTTTGATCGAGGTTGGTTCCGAGATATTACATCTTCACAAACTGTATAGACTCTATCAGAATTTCAACGCCTCTCTGGCACCGCAGTTTCCCCCTATCTATCCGCCGTATTGTGATCAGATCCCTCATGTTTCTCGTATATATAGTTCGTCTGTGGGCGCACAATGCGAATTCTTCAAGAATAATGTCCTCGGAAGGATAACGCCGCGGTAGTGTCTTCGAATGTCAAGCAGATGACTCGGCAACTTGGTCAGGGTGATTCCGCGAGGGGAACCGTCGCGGTCTCTTCCTGTACTGGTTTTACGGGGTCTATGCTCCACGAAGTGACGGTACTGAATACAGTGTATAATACAGTGTCGGGTAGAATCGCTGCGAATCGAAGGAGTTGGGACGTGGTCGTCGGCAGCAGCGACGCGTCGGCCCGGCACAGCGGCATCGATGGTCATTGGACCATCAAACGTGAGCGGCATGAGTCGTATGGGCGCAGGTGGGCGGTGCTGAAGCTTGGACATGAACTTCGTACTTATGGGGATCCTAGGCCGTTGCACAGCTTGCAGTTGGGATTCCTAGCGGTCACTTTGCTTCCAACCATCACACGACCACATGTCATTAATGTCTTCAGACGAAGAGGATCAGCACGGTCGCGGCGTTGGCACGTCTGTCCCTGGCAAGAAGCGACGACTCCGCGCGAATTTGGCTTGCGATATGTACAGCAGCATTACTCGCTGAGCTACGAGCGAGAGGCTAACCACGACGAATGTGAATATAGGTGCCGGAAGCGCAAAAGTGCGTGATGTCAACGGGATGGTGCATCGGCCCCTACATATATTTACTCCTACGTTTGTGACCACAGTCAGGTGTAAGTCGGGTGCAGTGACTGCCGATTGGCTTGTACTCATGGATGCTCACAAAGGTGACGGGAAGGAGGCCAATTCTGGCAAATGCCTCAATTGTACAGATCACGGTTGGGGTAAGTAAGCGCCCCCCTCGCGACACAATGTGCTGTATTGATGCATCTTAGCCTGTACTTTCATCAAGACCCCCAGCAAGGTATGCTCACAATCCTTTTGTGGTATCAATCGGGAGATGGGACTTACACTCTGGCGCCAGAAATACGCACCGGGGTATGGCAGCTCGCTAAGAAGATGTCCTTTTCCTGACTTCTTTCAGATATGTAGAAGCGCTTGAGACGAAGGTCAAGAAGCTCCAGAGTCTCATCCACCGAGTAACGAGGGCACTTTTTATTGCTGTCAAATATCTACTGACGCCTTGCTTTATCAGATGCTGCCAGGACAAGACTTTACGCAGGAGGTTGGCTTTGAGTTAACGCACGAGAACTGGATGCTTCCCGGTGTATGCGGTGCACCAGAACCTGAGCACCCCAGTGCGTTCGTCATTGGACATACCAGCGTCACGCCTGATGCAGCTGCATCGAACACATTGTCTATGGTGTCTCTCGACCGCGGCAACGTGTCGACACCGATGCCAGACGATCAGCATTCATCTGACGACGATAGACGCGACCTCACTGTCAAGCTACATCCTCTGCGCGGCGATTCTCACTGGGATCCGAGAGAGTACGACTTGGCCAGCTATTTAGGAAAGGCGTCACCGACCGGTCTGTTCAAAACTGCGTTCGAGATGCGTAGGGAGCTAGTACCAGACGACATCTCCAGTGCTATACGTCATACCAAGTTCTGGAAACGACCTGCTGTAAGCGTCTTGTCACTTGTATAACGATGACCAAACTTACAATCGCTCAGTGGCTCGACCGGTTCATGCATGACGTTCCGTTTAAACCTTTGAACTTCCCCGACCACGATCTCATGGACGAGCTGATTGGGCGCTACTTCTCTGACATCAATATTCTTATGCCTGTACTACATCGTCCCACCTTCGAAGAAGGTATGCGATCCAGCCTCCACCTTCGAGATCGCATGTTTGGCAGCCTCGTGTTATTAGTATGCGCCTTAGGGTCGCGCTTCTCGGACGATCCGCGCGTCCTTGTGGCTGGTGATAATACTTGGCTCTCGGCGGGTTGGAAATGGTTCACACAAACTCGAGCTTTTGATGATGCGACGCTCGTTACTCCATCCTCCCAACTTCATCTGCTTCAGGTCATGTGTGTATGTGCTGTCCGTTCCCCGGCGACTCTCGCAACGGCTAACACTCAATAGTTAGCAACGCTGTACGCTTCTCATGTCTCGCAGACTCATGCGTGGATGTATACCGGTGCAGGTATCCGGTTCGCCTTGGATCTCGGTGCCCACAAGCGCCGCGCGTATAATACAAAACCAACGCTTGAGGATGAGATGTACAAGCGCGCCTTCTGGTAAATGCTTCAATATTACCATTCACCGGGCTTCAACTAAATGCGTTGAACTTCACAGGGCCTTTATCTACCTGGATCGGACGATGAGTTCAACGATGGGTCGTCCAAGCGGTATTCAAGAAGAAGAGTGAGTGCGCCATGCTCTGCTAAGGATACGCTTTGATTCTGTAAAGCTTCGATCTGGAGATGCCGCGCTGCTGCGACGACGAATACCTTACGCATGAAGATCCTGAACTAACTGCAATGCAGCCTAGCGATAAACCTTCGCTGCTCAGCTATTTCATCTGGACGCTGAAACTGACTCAGATTCAAGGCCTCGCGCTACGAACCCTTGTACGTCTTAACGCGAATGCGACTAGACGCAGCTGACAGCTTGCATACAGTATGCCAGTACGAAAGCAAAGGCGCACTACAACTTCCAAGGCGAGACATGGCTTACAGCTACCGTCGCCCACTTCGACTCGCTGCTCAATAACTGGGTGGATTCCGTCCCCGAGCATTGTGCGTGCATTGTACTATCCTATCAGTTGTTTAATTCCAGAGTCTAAAGGCTCGTTCACTCAGTACGCTGGGACCCTACACGCGCCGATGACACATTCTTCAGCCAGTCAGCGCATCTGTACATACAATACTACACAACACAGATCATGGTCCACCGTCCTTTCATATCTGCAGATCTCCGAACACCGATTCCGTTCCCGTCCCTTGCGATCTGTATGAACGCTGCTCGTAGTCTGACGCGTCTAACGGAGGCTTTGTACAAGAAGAATCGGGATCAGTTCAGTATTCTAACGTGGACTGTGAGTGAATCCGTTTGCCAGCACTGATCCTGAACGCTCACGGATAGTACTCAGGCCGTGAATGCGGGCGTCGTAACTCTCATTGCACTCGGCCATAGTCGTCTGGGACACGTCAAGCTCGACCACACACTGGCGATGGCGAACGTCGAATCGCTTTTATTCATCTTGAGAGCGAGAGAAGATCGGTGGCGGTGGGCTGGCCGGCAAGCGTACGCACTTTGTTCGGCATGTTGATTGTCGAAGTTGACTTGCCCGCGGAATAGGGACGTGCTCGAGTCTCTCAAAGCAATCGGCGAAGTCCCAGCCGAGGGGGCTCAAACGGCGGTGAAGCTGAAGCGCCCTTCTGGAGAGGATGGCCCTGCTGCCTCAGTGAATTGGTTCAACACGATGAGCGAATCCACAGTCGCATCAGCTTCCCCAGCTACGGCAGATAATCAACCGTTGAACATCGACTGGGATGCGCCTTCAATCCTTTATCATGACACTCACCACGAGTCTGAGAGAGACGGACTGGATTATGCGCAATATGGCCAACTCCCGCAGAGCACGGGCACTGTTCTCGGGAACATTGATTTTGACGCACTCTTCGGCCTCGGGGATAGTAGCTCGGAGGGCACGCGACCGTGGTCGCCTTCGACGAATCCGCTTCCTGGTAATGGAGAAGGATTAGGCTTTGGGTCAGCAGAGGCCTGGTCAGGTATACCATTTGACTTGGGGTGAGTAGCTGTGCTCGTTCTTAATGAAACCATTTAGAGAGCTGACGACCCGGGGTGTCACGGTGAAGGATGGAAGACCAGTGGCAGTGGATGGCTCCTCCTCAGCAGAATATGAGTGATCCTGGAGAACCGCGACCGTGATGGTTCTCACATTTCGAGACGGTTTACGGTATCCTAGAGCGGTGATCCGAAATACATAGTCCGATAGTGGGGGATGTTGGCAGTGGGGTCCGAAGATCATGTCACGGCGCGAACCTGACATCTTGTGATCATGTGGGAGTGGCGACCGCTGAATAGTTACCACTGGCTGGTTTACATAAGGGCGTTTGCCAGTGTATGTAGCTGTCTGAACTTGCATTTTGGCCTTAGTAATTGACAAGCCTCCAATAATGCGAGTACTTAGATCGACGCTGACTCGGCCCCACGTGGCTCCGGCCCGTTACCGACATAAGCGGCATGAGTCGTAATGGGCGCATGCTGTGGTGTTTCAAGCTTAGACATGAACTTCTCGCCAAAGATACAGGAGGTCCCAGGCCGCTGCACTGCCTCCATTTGGGATACATAGCACTTTGCTTCCAACCACCACGAACGATTACATCCCCCCAATGTCCTCAGACGAAGAGGATCAGCACGGCCGCGGCGTTGGCACGTCTGCCCCTGGCAAGAGACGACGACTCCGCCGTGCGTATGCGGCATGTGACATGTACATCACTACTACACTCTGAGATACGAACGAGAGGCTAACCACGCTGTATGAAAACGCAGGTGCCGGAAGAGGAAAAGTACGTCATACCAACTGGATGGCATCTCTCGCATGTCACCTATGAATCTATCACTCATACGTTTGTGAGCTAGTCAAGTGTACGTTGGGAGTGGTTGGTGCTACTGGACCCTGGGTACTCATGAAGGCGCTCGCAGGTGACGGGAAGGAGTCTGATTCTGGCAAATGCCTCAATTGTAGGGATCATGGCTGGGGTAAGCGCCTCGCTTGCGGCATAACTATCCTTGTTCACGCATATTAGACTGTACTTTTGTCAGAACTCCTAGTAAGGTAAGTATGGTTTCAATCCCCTATGAAGCGGTCATCGGGATTCACAATCGACCGCAAGAAATACGCAACAGGGTATGGCAACTTGCTGAGAAGATGATCGTCTTCTGACTTCTCTTAGATATGTCGAAGCGCTCGAAACGAAGGTCAAGAAGCTCCAGAGCCTCATTAACCGAGTAACGAGGGCACTTTTCATCGCTGTCCAACACCTACTGACGCCGTGCTTCATCAGATGTTACCAGGACAAGACTTCACGCCAGAGGTTGGCTTTGAGTTAACACAAGAGAACTGGATGCTTCCCGGTGTATGCGGTGCACCAGAGCCCGAGCACCCTAGTGCCTTCGTTACTGGACACGCCAACCTCACGCCTTCCGCAACTGCGTCGAGCACGCTGGCTCCGGTGGCTCTTGACCATACCAACCCGCCGACGCCGATGCCAGACGATGAGCATTCGTCTGATGACGATGGACGCAACCTATCTGTCAAGCTACAGAGCCTGCGCAGCACTTCTCACTGGGATCCAAGAGAGTACGATCTGGCATCCTATTTGGGCAAATCGTCTCCTACAGGTCTGGTCAAGACTGCGCTCGATCTGCGTAGTGAGCTATGTCCGGACGACAACTCCAGTGAAGTTCGCCGGATCAGGTTCTGGAAACGACCTGTTGTAAGTGTCTAGTTACCTATATAACAACGGCTGAACTCAGAATCGCTCAGTGGCTCGACCGGTTCCGGCACGAAGTTTCCTTCCGACCTTTGACCTTCCCCGACCACGATCTCATGGACGAGCTAATTGCGCGCTACTTTCGCGACATCCATATCCTTATGCCTGTACTACATCGCCCCAGTTTCGAAGACGATGTGCGGTCCAACCTCCACCTTCGAGACCGCATGTTTGGTGCTCTCGTATTGCTGGTTTGCGCCTTGGGATCTCGCTTCTCGGACGATCCGCGTGTCTTGGTGCCTGGTGACGAGACATGGCTCTCAGCGGGTTGGAAATGGTTCACACAAACTCGAGCTTTCGACGATGCGACGCTCGTTACGCCATCTTCTCATCTTCATCTGTTACAGGCTATGTGTGTACGTGTCGTTGTTTTCCTTGGCGATTACAAGAGCTCACAAACGATAGCTGGCTACGATATACGCTTCTCATGTCTCGCAAACTCACTCGTGGATGTTTACTGGCAATGGCGTGCGGCTCGCCTTGGACATTGGCGCCCATAAGCGTCGCGCGTACGGCATCAAACCGACACTCGAGGATGAAATGTTTAAGCGGACCTTTTGGTAAAGATATCAACGCCATTCTACCGCGCTAGGGGTTCAACTGAATATCTTAAAATTCCAGGGCATTAGTCTACCTTGATCGGACGTTGAGTGCGTCGATGGGTCGTCCATGCAATATTCAAGAGGAAGAGTGAGTGCGCAAGGCTATGCTGAGGATACGCTCAGAACTGAACTTCTGATAGCTTCGATCTGGAGATGCCGCGCTGTTGCGATGATGAATATCTCGTGCACGAGGATCCCGAGCAAATCGCAATACAGCCAAGCGATAAACCTTCGCTGCTCAGCTATTTCATCTGGACGCTGAAACTGACTCAGATTCAAGGCCTCGCGCTACGAACCCTTGTACGTCTTAATGCGAATGCGACTAGACGCAGCTGACAGCTTCCATACAGTATGCCAGTACGAAAGCAAAGGCGCACTACAACTTCCAAGGCGAAGCATGGCTTACAACTACCGTCGCCCACTTCGACTCGCTGCTCAATAACTGGGTGGATTCCGTCCCTGAGCACTGTGAGTCCATCCCCGTTCGCTTGATCATTTGATCCTAGGGTCTAAACGCTTCTTTACTCAGTACGCTGGGATCCTACACGCGCCGACGATACATTCTTTAGCCAGTCAGCACACCTATACGCGCAATATCACGCCACGCAAATCATGATCCACCGTCCTTTCATATCCTCAAACTATCGAACGCCGATCCCGTTCCCATCCCTTTCAATCTGTATGAGCGCTTCCCGTAGTTTAACGCGTATAACGGAGGCGCTGTACACGAGAAATCGGGATCAACTCAGTATCTTAACGTGGACTGTGAGTGGATCCGTTTGCCAGCACCGGCCATGAACGCTCATGGATACTAGGCGTTGAATGCGGGCGTTGTGAGTCTCATTGCACTCGGTCACTCTCGTCTAGGACACTTCAGGCTCGACCGAACGCTTGTTATGACCGACGTCGAATCGCTCATATCCATCTTAAGAGCGAGGCAAGATCGATGGCGTTGGGCTGGCCGGCAAGCGTACGCACTTTGTTCGACATGTTGATGGTCGAAGTTGACTTACCCGCGGAATAGGGACGTGCTCGAGGCTCTTAAAGCGATCGGCGAAGTTCCTGCCAGTGAGCTGCAGCCCACGGCGCAGCGCAAGCGTCGATACGAAGAGGATGCCCCTGCCGCCTCAGTCAACGTCCCTGTCACAACATTCGTGCCCTCAGTCGTCGTGCAGCCTCCTCAAGCTATGACGGGCGAAGTCCCAATTATGAACTGGGATGCGCCCCCAATCTTTGGCCACAACGTTACCAATGGGTTCGAGATGGCCGATTTGGATCCTCTGCAACATGGCCAGCTTCCGCAGAGTACAGGAGCTGTACTTGGAAATGTTGACTTCGGCGCACTATTCGGCCTCGGAGATGGTAGCTTGCAGGTTGCCCAAGCGTGGTCGCCCCCATACTACGACGGCGGACAGGAGACGCATGCGACGGGCCCGCCACCAAGCAGTAGGCAAGGCTTGGGATTCGGATCAGCAGAAACCTGGTCAGGTATACCATTTGACTTCGGGTGAGTGGCCGCGTCTGTCCTTGATAAAGCTGTCCAGCAAGCTGACAACCTGGCGCACGAAGGATGGAAGACTGGCAGTGGACGACGCCTCCTCAACAGGGCATGAGTGATCAGGCTACAGAGCCGCGATGGTGATAGTACAGCGGAGCATACTTTGCGTGTTCCCCATCCTGAGTATCGTGCACGTACGGATTGTGCGACGAAGATACAGATACAGTTGTAACAGTAATAATCAACGGCTCGCGTTTCTTTGATACAAGACTCACCAGCGCTACTAAAGGCGGGCAGTCTCGAGCTGGCTTCGGGGACCCCTCGCATGTCCGAACCACGCACACTGCGCGGCGTCGAGCTTCTTAAGCGCAGACCTTACATAGAGAAAACGCCAGACTTGTCGCCCAAGGTACTCTCAAGTACCTCGGCGCCATCTGATGCCAATGGTGCTTGAGCCTGATGGAAGGCGGAGGGGAGTTGTAGGAAAGCAGTCAAGCAAGTCGTATGAGATGTGATGTATTATAGTACAACATGTAGCAGTTTCCTCATGCGGAGATGTAGGACGCCTCGATATAGGCATACCCGTCAACCTCGTCCGATCCATTCAATATAAGCTTAGCCGGGTTCATCCACTGTACGAGTTGGTAAGTGCAGGTCGATATGTCAGGAGAAACGAATCATACCATGTAGATATAGGGCTTGGTGCCCGCAACGTAGCTGACGATCGACTTCACCGCACCAGGAATCTCGCCGAGAACGTCGACCTTCTCGATCAAACCCTTCGGTGCGCTGGGCTCGCCAACATCAACCTGCAAGACGGCCTTGATATCCCCAGATCCTACGAGGGAGGGCGCTTTCCAAGTGAAGAGCAACGCTGTGGGTGCAGCGTACGTCGTGTCGGGATCAATGATAGGTTTGAGATGGTCCACGCGCGAGACGATAGTGCCTTCCTCCGCCTTGTCGCCCGGCCACTTCGTCTCGGCCGTCACAGCGGCCAACTTCCCGTCCGTCGTGAGCACACCGACATTCACCGAGACATAACCTGATCCGCTACCCTTCTTTCCGTACGAGTCCGTGGTAGTAAACTCCATCTGCACGGCGGTCGTACCGGGGTGTGTAAGGCTCTTAAAGTGCACAAAGTTCCAGCGAGCGGCCACGAGATTCGGGCGCATGCCCTGGATCGCGTGTATGAAAATGCCGGGCGCTTCCTGAACTGCGCGAGTAACGCCCTTGACCACTACGTGACCCGTGGTCTGCGTGAGCGGCCAGAAGCGGTGAACGACATATCCCTCAGGGCTGGCCTTGTCCGTGCCAAAGTACGAGTAGCCACCCTTGGGGCCCTTGCCGACTTTGACGCCCGGAACAGCTACAGGCCGGCGTACATCCAACATAACTTTGAGGTCGTCGCCGCAGTTGACAGTGATCGTGTACAACTCAGGGTGCTCGCCGCCGCCAGGGATGTCCTTGTGCGTGATGGTGATCTGGTCAGACTTGCTCGACCTCTTGTCGAGCCCAGGCGGCGGGGTGACAAAGTTGGAGATGTTAATGCTCTTCCAAGTATTCTCGCCCGTTGCCGGGTTCGCGAGCTTGAAAGTGAGCTGGATTTGGGGATACCACATCCTGCGCGGCGGCGTTAGGCTTTGTAACAAGACTGTGAGCAATAGAAGTACACACCCAACGGCGGAGTGAATAATCTGGCACATCAGCGACGTTCCGTCCTCAAGCACCGAGTAGAACGTCTGAGTCTCAGTGATAAAACCGCCTGCACACGTCCACTCGAGATCCTTGGGCTCAAGCGTGCCCGCGACATCCTCCGGCTTGTACTCGGACGAGACGGGGTGGAAATTCTGAGCAGTCGGATCGGACGTGCTAGTTACGGTCAGAGCGCAGACCTACATGCGTACAGAGCACTCACGAGAATAAGGAAGAGAACATGATGACCGTTCGTGTAGAGAGCCGCGCCTGCTAGATCCGTTGATCATAAGACTCGGATGATGCTTTCTCACGAGAGCGCGTTGCAGACGCGTTTATTCGAGTCGTGTTCAACCACGATGTTTACGGGCCCCTGCGTGGAACGAAGGAACCCTTTTGTATTCTTCGCGTATGCTCTGAATATGTTAGGGAACTACGATGTTTACGAAGTGCTTAAGTATTTTCTGAGTCTTTCGGTTTGCTCAATCACCGCGCGCAGGGAATCATCACACAGGGAAATAGAAAAAGGAAAGTGCTGAGCATGTATTCAACCCGAGTCCAACGAACACAAAAACAAAGAAAGCCCAAAATTAACCCGAGAGCCTGAGAAGTAAAGTAACGATCCACGATGAGTCTACTGTCTAGTCAAGCTCGTTGATGCTACGGTCGGTCAAATCATTATAGATGCCCTTGAGAATGCCTCCACCGGCGCCGGAGGCCAGCCCTTTAAGGATGGCTCCAACGGCACGCTTCTCTGAGGTCGCCTCATCGCCCATGTCGGCGTAGATGATGCCAGTTGAGTCGTCGACGAAGACATCGCCTGCGGCGCGGCCCGTCAGCTTGTTGACAAGCGAGGTTACACCCCCCTCCAGCGCCCCAGACCCCAGGCCAGCTACAACTGCCTTGCCGATGGCAGCGGCGGAGCGCTCCTCGACGTCGCGGCCGAAGATGCCGTGGAAGAAGTTCGCAATGGCGGTGAGTGAGCGCGCCTCGGGAACGTCGCGGCTAGTGAGCTTGTCGACGAGAGAAGTGACACCAGCCTCGAGCGCGCCGGATGCAACACCCGCGGCAATAGCCTTGCCTACCGCGGCCGCGGAACGCGCCTCGACGCCGGTAGACCCGTCGGCGAGGTCGGCGTAGATGATGCCAGTCGAGTCGTCCATGTAGATGTCGCCCTCTGCGCGTCCCGTAAACTTGTTGACAAGTGAAGTAACCCCCGCCTCAAGCGCACCGGACCCGATGCCTGCAGCAATAGCCTTGCCTACCGCGGCCGCGGAGCGCTCCTCGAGACCATAATCGCGCTTGAAGATGTTGCTGAGGAAATCCTCGATGGCACTGAGCGAACGAGCGTCCAAGTCGGCAACGTCGCGCCTGAAGACCTTCTTTACGAACGTGTCGATAGCGGCTTCGGCTGCTCCAGCCGATAAACCCTCAACGGCGCCATCAGCAAGCGCCTTGCCTATAGCGGCGGCTGAGCGCTCCTCGACGTCGCGACTAGTAAGCTTGTCGACCAGAGAAGTGACGCCGGCTTCGAGTGCGCCGGATGCGAGGCCTGCGGCAACGGCTTTCCCTATCGCCGCTGCTGAACGTTCATCGAGATCGCGCTTGAAGAGGTTGGAAAAGAAGTCCTCGATGGCGCTGAGCGAGCGTGCGTCCAAGTCGGCAACGTCACGCCTGAAGACCTTCTTCACGAAGGTGTCGATCGCAGCTCCCGCGGCTCCAGCTGAGAGACCCTCGACGGCGCCATCAGCAAGCGCCTTGCCTATAGCTGCTGCGCTGCGCTGCTCGACGGCCAATGCAGGCGTGGGGTGGGATAGTTGAGTGGGGATGCGCCTATACGAATCGCATGTCAATTTCAACCCTTGTGAATATTATATAGTGCATGAACTCACTCGATAGTAGAGAGGGGAGCAGCGAAGGCAGGTGCGACCGAAGCGACGACGGTGAAGAGAGCAAGAACATTGGCGGCGTTGGCGTGCATAGTGATTTGGTGGATTAAGACGGTGTTGTAGATAGAGTGTATGTCGTGAAGAGACGAGTAGTGTGTGGGTCGTTACGAAGAATAGAAAGAAAGAAACCGAAAGAGGAAGAGAAAGAGAGAAAGAGAGGGCGTGAAAGGAACGAAAGACTCGAGTGACCAGCACAAGAAGGTGAGCAAGCTGAAGAGACTGAAACGGTCATAGCCCGGGTTATATACGCGCAATATTTGGATATTCGGGCCTCACTAAAGCCGCAATGCCGCACATATCTTCCGGTGGCACTGGCTCGAGGGACGGAAATTCGGAAGGCTGTGTGAACCGGAACACGAACGGTCGCTCAACGCGATCGAGCCTATACTGCCGCTACCTTTGATCGCATATAGCTTCATACATACCGTGTGACCTACACTTCACCGACACCCTGTCGGCCCAGGATGAACGGCGAAATACATTAACCGCCACTGGGAGCTCCTGCAAGCTCGCGAGCCAGCGGTAAAGAGTACACAGATCGCCTGCCCAGCACAGTGCGACAGAAAGGTCGTGCACTCTGGAACCTAAGCTTCAGGGCACAAAAGGGTCGAATATGATGGAGGTGCGCGCGCAGCATGGCAAGCTGAGGAGGCGCATCAGGTTTCGCGACATAGAATGCAAATTGCTAGCGCCACTCATTACTTTGTTGTGATGAGGCGGACGTCTGCAGGGTCATTGCAGCTAGTGGCCAAGATAAAAAGAAAACAGGAACTTGTGTACTTACACTGGTGGGGCAGACCTATCGGTTCTAGGATGCCCCCCAGACCCCTCAGATTCCTCAGCTACGCGCGGCGTCAAGTTCATCCCATAAAAAGCCGCGAGCATGGGCCTGATGATCCCAAGCTAAGTCGCGTGCGCCGTGCAGATCCGCAGATGTTGGTCCACGCCGATCCATCTGAAATAGGCTTCCGAACTGCACCGGCCAATATGTTGTCATTAATTTATCCGAAAGATCCGGAGATGGCAGCATATGGGAATGTAACCAGGCAGGCAACCTAGTACGAGCACAGGTTTAATTTCAATATATGCAGGCCATTGTTCGAGAGCCCAAACACTCGGCACACAGGAATTGCACTCCAGACATCAGATCTTGCTTAACGGATTTGAAAGGGACGCAGACTGTGCAAGCGGTGGGGCGTCCGACAAGAGCAAAGGATGTCGAGCACCGTATACAACTTCAGCTGTAAGACGCAGAGCCTTCATCCAGTCGTGGTCGTTTCCTCGCTTCACTTCGCTCGCTCGAAGCATCCTCCGTCCGCTCCAAACCGCCATCCTCGCTGACGATATCCCACATATCGCCATCCTGGTCCCTTTCAGGATCTCCGACTCTCAGATTTCCAGCGCCACCTCCAATTATTCCTCCATCAAGCCTCACAAAACTCATACCACCACCATCAATTGCATCGCGCACTGCGCTATTCTGTGCCGCCGAAAGAGTAGACGGGTTGGCGTGTGGTACGTCTGCAGGCCATCCTTCAAGCCGAACACCGTAGACCTGTAGCTGGGCGTGATTTGTCCATTTCATCTCGGCCGTACGCTGGCCGGACGTTGTCCTACGGGCTCAAAATTCAGTACCCTGGTAATTGCAAAGCACTGAAAGAGATATAATACCGTAAAGCAGCTCGGACCTTCGCGTACACGTCCGTCTTGAGCTTATATGCCGGACTTTTGCCCTTCGCGCTTGCCAATGCAGCCGCCTCATTTACATTAACGTTCCCACTCGTATTATCTTGCACTTTCAATGCTACAGCCCGTAGAGCAGCAACACCCTTCTCTCCACCGCCTCTCATCCCGCGCCAGAACTCCCGCGCAAGCGGTGTACCACCTACGAATCCTGCGCCTGTGGCGTCGAACGGATCCGCGGAGACAAGCAAAGCATGGACGCCTGTAGCTGCATGCAATGACTCAAGTGAGGTAGACGATGCCACAAGCGCCGAACGAACTAGATACATGACAGTGAGCTCGTGAAATATAGAGTATATCACAATATGCAGTAGCTTACTAGTGTCGAGCCTTTCTTGTCCGTCTTGCGGAGCGCTACTCTGAGCGAGTTCGTCCATGAACCTGCGCATGTGCCACTCGGACACGCGCCGGCGCACCTACGCGCCATGAACAATGAACGTCCCGGCTACGGTACTAGGGCTACCTCGTCCGCGGATCGGCCTTCGCGTGCGGCAAAGGTCGTTATATCCGCGAGCTGTTTCTGCAAAAATGCGTCGAGACGCTCGGCGTAGAGTGCATCTATTTCAGGGCTAGAAGGTATTTCCATGACAGGGAGATGGTGGTTCGGTCGAAGTTGTGGCGCGCAGAGTCTGAGTCGCGTGCGCGCTCGTCAAGCGCTCGGCGGAGTCGAACTTACTTTCCTTTCACGCCCATCTAGACCTGACTATGTTCATATCTCCGCAAGTGATTGTGCTCATGTTTACCATATACGTCAGGGAAGCCACTAGTCAACACTAGAGCAGGCTGCAAAGCTTGTAACGACGACGCTTGGGTGCCGCCGACAGTGGTAAGGTGTCACGGTGCTGCCAACGATCGCAGGCAAATGTTGTAGCGTCTAACAAGCCACAATGCAAGTCATCGCCGCTTGCTCTTGAACATCATCGCTACCTGAAAACACAACTTTACATCATCACCGCTCACGCTCAGTCTCAACGATTGTAACTTGCTGGTCGAGAAACGATTCGTCGCGGCAACACCCAGCCAGACTCGGACATGAACTCGCTACCTGGTCCACGCCCTACCCTTGCTGGCCTCCCGGACGACATAATCTGCGAGCTCTTTAAGGCTCTCGAGACGCTCGATGCCCCTCATGGCCCTCTGTATCGTCGCTCTTCGAGGTTGGCACACCTCGAGTTTGAGCACGGCCAGCGAGGCCCCTCACTTGGATGGATCAAACTCACGCACATATGTCGCCGTCTGCGCAACATCGGCATCGGATACTTGCCGGCGCTGTGGGGCCGCGTCGTCTGCGTATTTCCGAATGCGCATGCCTGGAAGACGATCCTTGCGCGGTCGAGGAGTGCGCCACTGGTACTGGATATAAGAGACCCTGGACTTCGCGCTGCTATATCTTGGCCGTTACCCGCCCATGCGCTTGCAAGAGCTCGCGCTATAAGCGATATCATCCATTCCGAACATCCTCTCAGTCGTCGTTGGTGGACTGATGCGACTCTTCCATCTCTCGAGTTTATTGAATTGAGCAACGACTCCGAACTCGGCACCCATCGTCCCTCGCACTGCACTGGACACATATGCGCGCCCAAGCTACTGACATACACGATTAGTGGCGGGTTCGTTCCGTTCCACGCGCAGTCACTTCGGAGTCTGTTAGTCGGCCACCAGGTCCTGTGGACTAAACTCTTAGACTCTCTGCGATCTTGCCCTCTTCTCGAAACCCTCATCGTGTTCAATACGTGCGAACCTTCCGATCTTACACCGGTGGTGGTAGAGGTCCCAGTTCTACTTCCTTGCCTCAAGTACTTCGAGCTTGTGTTACCATCGGACGACAGCGTATGCAAGCTTATCGACAGTCTGTGCATCCCACTGACGACGAAGGTACAATGCCTTTATTGCCGCTCCCCCGCAGTATTTCGCCAACTTCTCTCCCATCGTCAATTGCGAAACAAACCTGCATTTAGCGACATGCTGAGAGTTTCAGCTATGCGCTGTCCCACTGCTGGCACCCGGAGTCTCTCACTGGTCGTAGCGGAATTCCGGACTAGAGAGAGTACTTCGTACAAGGACTTCTTGATTCGGAATGCTTGCGCAGATTTTAGGCTCGTAATGCGCGAGGAACCTGGCGTGGTCGACGCTGCCGATCTCGCAGGCATGATCGAAGACGCCTTTTCACCCTCGGCTGCGCTGGACATTCGCGTGCTAGCATTCCACGAAGACTTAGACCGCATTGACAGTGTCAGTCCCATCCCCAACTCGCTCGATGGACGTGAGCGGTTCGGCGCTGCTCTTCAAGCCTTTGCGGGCGTCACGATCCTGTACGTCCAGCGCCAGAGTATCCAGATACTGGAGCTTCTGAGAATCTCGCTGGAGCGCGTAGAGATAGGATCGAATGTGGATGCGTTGTTCCCGGAGCTACAGACCATCGTCCTCGACATCACGACTGAGCGACTCAAGGAATCGCAGTGGCGCGTCGTCACGGATTTACTCTCGTTCCGCTGGACTGGCGGACGTCCGCTCGAGCGTCTTGTGCTCATGGGCACGCACCTCTGTCACATGTCTCCCGATAGGAACCCAGGAGTGACGAAGCTTAGGATCTCCCTTGGACCAGTCAAGTGGGCGAGGTTGCCGACTTGCGGGGAGGCAAACGGTGTACGTGTGGAAAGTATTGAGTAGAGTCGGGAAGTTCAATCTATGGAGCGCCTTTGTTCACGCACACCTACTATCAATCATCATGTATCATGGAATGTTTCGATGTGTAATGTGTATATAATGGGAGTTGGGATTGAGTAGTGAATCGTAGCGCGCGACACGAGCGGCAGTTCGCCGGACCCGAGCCGGCCACCCGGACCCGGTGCGGTTGCCGCGTACCATAGCTTTACGCAGACGCCCATCCCTCTGACATTGTGCTTGAACTCTTGTTACACCTACAGTTCTCGGCTGGAACGATGCTCATAGCCAGTACTCTTAACTATATGCCGGGCCAATGTCGTCAGGCAATCCCAGCGCGCCTGCATGCCGCCGAAGCGTTGATCGCAAGCAAACATGAAGCTTCAACGTTCGACGTTCGACGTTCAACATGCAAGCCACTATGCTAGTAACGCGTCTTGCTATTGAACATCATCTCTACTAGGACTTGCTGGTCAAGTACCCAACCTTCTACGCGACACCGGACTCGCCAAGTACGCCCAGTTATGTTGAACTCGCTGCCTGGCTCCCAACCCACTCTTGCCGGCCTTCCAGACGACATCATCTGCGAGTTATTCAAAGCTCTCGCAACGATTGACGCCCCTCGTGGTCTCCCGCTTCGTCGGTCTTTGAATCCGGCATACCTCGAGTTTGAATATGGCAAGCCGAGCCCCTCACTTGGATGGATCATCCTCACGCACATCTGCCGTCGCCTGCGCAACATCGGGATCGGTTACTTGCCGGCGCTGTGGGGGCGCGTCGTATGCGTATTCCCGAGTGCGCATGCCTGGAAGACGACCCTTGCGCGTTCGAGGAGCGCGCCGCTTGTCCTGGATACCAGAGATGCTGGAGTTCGGGCTGTTATGTCTTGGCCTCTGCCCGCTCATGCTATGGTTCGAGCTCGCTCTATCCGTGGTGTTGTTCATCCCCAACAGCCCGTTGGTCACCAATGGTGGAGTGACGCGAATCTGCCATCTTGCAAGTTTCTGGACCTATCGTACGACTACGGAATTGGCAGTAGGGCGGGTTCTCGGCGTTTGGAACTTACTGGACACATCTCCGCGCCTGTGCTTGTGAACTACGAGATTAGGGGTGGATTTATCCCCTTCCACGCCCAGTCACTTCAATGTCTATCAGTTTCGTACTCGGTCGTGTGGACTATGCTTTTAGACTGTCTACAGTCTTGCCCTCTTCTGGAAAGCTTGACCGTCCTGGATACGTGCGAATCCTCCGAACCCGAATCTGCGCCTGAAAAGGCGACTGCAACTGCGCTCCCTCGCTTGAAGCGCATCTCACTGTCTGAACCATCGGACGACAGCGTGTGCAAACTCCTCGACCATTTGATCATCCCACTGGAGGCAAAGGTGGACGGCCCTTGGTGCCGCTCCCCCACAGTCTTCCGCCATCTTCTTACGTTACGCAAACTGAGGAGCGATCCTGCATCTCACGACATGCTAAGAGTTTCAGCTACGCGTTGTCCCACCGACGGCACCCGGTATCTCTCGCTGGCTGTATCGGAGTACTGGCGCGGAGAAGAAACTCCGTACATTTGGCTAGCTTTTACGGAATTGGGGCTTAGCAGGCGCGAGCAACCTGGCGACACCGCAGAACTTGTGGGTTTGCTTGAAGATGCCTTCTCGCCCTCGGCTGCGCTGGACATTCGCGTGTTGGTTTTCCACGATCGCGACAACTGCGGCAGAATCGTCGGTGTCGGATCTCTTCCCAACTCGCCTGATGGGCTGGAGCGACTCGGAGTCGCTCTTCGAG
The DNA here is from genome assembly GCA_001632445.1 of Peniophora sp. CONT. Classification (NCBI taxonomy): domain Eukaryota; kingdom Fungi; phylum Basidiomycota; class Agaricomycetes; order Russulales; family Peniophoraceae; genus Peniophora; species Peniophora sp. CONT. The sequence goes on from KV424560.1 coordinate 64,796, forward strand.
CCTTCGCGGGCGTCGTGCTTCTGCACGTCCAGCGTCAGAGTATCCCGGTTCTCGAGCTATTGAGAGCTTCGTTGGAGCGCGCAGAGGAAGCAGACTCGAATACGGAAGCGCTATTTCCGGAGCTACAAACCATCGTTCTCAACATCGTTGCTGAGCGACTCGAGGAATCGCAGTGGCGCGTCGTCATGGATATACTCGCGCACCGCAAGGCTAGCGGACGTCCCGTCGCGCGTCTCGTACTCATGGGCACGCACCTCTGTCACATGTCTCCCGATAGAGACCCAGGCGTAACGAAGCTTAGGATCGCCATTGGGCCGGCCAAGAAGCTCGTTGGCGAGGTCGTCGATTTGCGGGGAGGCAAACGTTGTACTTGCGGGAAGTATTGTTGAGATTGTATTCTTCTTCAACAAGTACGCTGGTCGATGCTGTCATCTATCTATAGCATAATCGTATTATCATGACTGCGATAGGCATATGTCTGAAGTCGACGGTGTACTGTTCTGAGTGACTACTGTTGGGTCTCCAAACAATGGTTGTAATTTATTGACGCGTCGCAGCTGGGCTCGGGCGCGGGAAATATCCCCGAAGCTAGCCCGAAGCCAAACCGATCGCGCTCAGAGCGCGCAGAAGCGGAGCGCTCAAGTTCCCTCTAGCATCCCGGCTACTTTGCAACGACTCGAGCATTATTATTGCTCACCGAGCTGCGCAATGTCTAGGACCGCCTGCTGTAAAGTATACTCAATTACTTCGCATTCTGATGAAACATATCCAAGAGTAACATCGCGTGCGGCCTGCGCGAGTCTCTGGCTATCTGACCGACTTCTGGAGTTGAGGCGAAATAGGTGGCACCACATGAGTGAGCGGAACACAGCTTGTCGAAAGTATGAATGTCGCGTTTATCTACAAAGTAAATGATTCGTAAGATGAGGATACAGAGAGAAAACATATGAGTACACGGTAGGGTAAATTTCCACAAATATCCTACAGAAACGGTCAGCCCAACGAAGAGCGATACATCTAGTCAGCCAAGATTCAGCGATCACATCAGTCTACCGCCTATCCTCATCCCCCTTCTCAGAACCCTTCTGCCGATGCTTATGGCACGAAACGCTAACGATCCTCCCATGCCCCTCATCTCCAAACTTGACATTCCCATGTCCATTCTCCTCCACATCCTCAGCGTCGTCTTCCCACTCATCGTCATCTTCCCTATCCTCCTCTTCATCGTCCCCATCGTCATTCTTCCTGCGCCTACTCACACCCTTGCCATCACCACCAAGTACAAGCGCACTCAATCGCCGCCCGTAAACGCATCCCGAGTCCAGTCCGAGTGTCCAGCGGTGTACATCCAACCCGCGCGAGGCCGTGTGGCCGTATATAACGCTCATGGGTTCGCAGGGGAGCCATTTATCTTGATGCACGTTATGTTCGGAGCTCGTCGAGACGTTGAAGCCGGCGCATTTGGGCATGAGCTGATTCCAAATGGAGTACCATGCACGGCCGTGTTTCGTATTGCTAACGGGGAAGGTGTAAGTTGATGATGAATGCGGGGAGAATAAGAGAGGTAACGGACCTGATGATGGAATGGTCGTGAAGGACGTTCCGCATGTTTATTAACGCCCATGGATCGTTATTCTGCGGTACCCTCTCCAAAACACCAACCTCCTGCTTCTCTCTTATTTCATCAACGCTTCCAGCACCTCCATGAACCCTAGGTATCCTCGCGAGCGGCTGTCTTGGTCCATCTATCTTCTTGGTGATATCGTAGGGCATCATACCGGCGTGTACGACGAACGCATGTTCGGATGGGATGTGCAGGATAAGGGGTAGAGAGCGAAGGTAGTCATAGTGCTTTGATGTGAGATCGCGTGCAAGGAGGTAGTGCTCGGAGAATATTTTCCAGGATGAAGGGACGAGTGACCAGAACTTCTTGTCGCGTTTACGCCGTTCCTTCCTCTGCTTCTTTCCCGCCGCATCCACTTCATCCTCATCCTCAGCCTCCATACCCTCAACCTCCTCAGGATCCACGCCTTTCCTCAACTCCTTACTCTCATCCTCCTCACCCACAAACTCCCCATGTTTCCTCTTCCACCTCTTCTCAATTTTCTCCATCCATTCTTTTCCTCCATCAAACGCCCCAATCCATTCCTGCCATCCGCGCCACTCTATAACTTTCTGATCGTGGTTCCCTCGTACTCCGATCGTATCGTGCTCGACGACGTAGTCGAGTACTTGAGATGAGCCGGCGCGGGTGCCTTTGGCTATGAGGTCGCCGACGTGGATGAGGGTGTCGTGTGTGGGGTCGTAGGATGTTGTGTTGAGGAGGTCTTGGAGGGAGTATGATTGGCCGTGGACGTCGCCCACGAAGATCGTTCGGCGGTTAACTTCTACGTACGGCTATTCAGTGAAAACGATTCAAAGTGACTAGAACGTGAACGTACCTTGTGCTGAAGACTCATCGAACCTCAACGTCCGACTATGAACATACTGTCCGAAATCCGGCATTCCTTTCTTTCCGCTCGAGAACGCCTCCAGATCCAGCGCTCCTACATCTCCCTCTGCGACTCTCGATATCCCGCGTGCGAGGAGAAAGACGAGGAAGAAACCGAGAACGGAGAGCGACAAGACTCGTCGGAGTAATGTTTGGTGTCGTGGGTTGGCGCCTTCGCCTATGAAGGTGTAGTCGTGCGCAGGCATCGCGCCTGTTAGATGCACAGAGTGGTGTCAGAAGAGCGAGAGGTGCGGGGAGATGGCGGTGGGAGGAAAGAACGGGTACCGCGGCGGTAGTGGTGTTAGAGAAATTGAGGTCATCCCGTCTCGGTTCACTCCTTACATTCACGCACGTTCGCTAGCACGTATGCTACATAAGCATATGCGTACATGCACGGTGACAGACGAGCATCGTATGTACAATAGAACTGTCAATCATTAAACAGGGCTCAGATCGCGAACTCGTCATGAACGGAACAAGTCAACTTCGCATCAAAGCCACACCCCGAATTGATCTCCGGCGTCGGCACAAAATCAAATCTCTAACATCTCCCTCCCTCTTCTCCCTTGACGCTCACCATGGGCCGCACGCGCACCAAAACCCGCAAAAATGACCTGCTAGCCTCAACCTCAAAAGTCTCTTCCGAACCTACTGAAGAACCCCCCTTGGAATCCCTACTAGAAAAAGCCGGCGAATTGCTCGTTCAAACCGATTTCGAACTTTGCGCGCGTTTCCTGGACCGTATCCTGCGTCGCGCACCACACCACGCAGCAGCAAAAGAACTTCTGGGTGTATTACAACTCGAAACTGGAGATCTTGACTCTGCTCGATCGACTTTTTCATCATTGATTCCTCCTTCACCTCATGCTCCACCCGACGCTCCCTCGGCTGCCCATCTATACCTCGCACAATTGAGCGACGAGGATCCGCATGCCGCGTTGAGTCATTATGATGCAGCTGTGAATATTCTGGAGGAGAAGTTGAAGGATAAGGGGAAGGGAATTGCGGTTGAGGGTGGGGAGGAGTTGGATGAGGAGGAGGTCAAGGCTACGATTGTTAGGGCTTTGATTGGGAGCGTGGAGGTTTGGATGGATCCTTCTTACGATCTATGGTATTTTCGCTCTCTCAGTGGTATGATCTGGGTGCTAATGCTGGTATCGAAGCTTTGATCCTGCGGCAGAAAACACCTGCGAAGCTCTCCTCTCCCGCGCACTGAACGTCTCGCCGGGTAACGCCGAAGCTCTTCAAGCCCTCGCCAGCGTCCGTATGAGTCAGTCCCGACCCGACGACGCCAAAGCTCTCCTCGAACAATCCTGGTCCAGCTGGAAAGATCTCGAAAGCGGTACGTCCCCTTCCTCAACTTACCGTTCCTCCAAGAACCTTCTGCTAATGGGTTAAATAAACAGATGATCCCGCGCTTCCACCCTTACAAACTCGCATATCGCTTGCGAAAATCTTTCTCGAACTCGAACTTTACAATCCATCTCTCGAAGTGATTCAAGGAATCCTAGCAGCGGACGATACAGACGCCGAAGCATGGTACCTCGAAGGCTGGGCCCATTTCCTCATAGCCGAATCACTCAACCCCGATCCTGAATGGATAGACGAGGCGAGGGAAGCACGAGATTCGTTGGAGAGCTGTTTGGCGTTACATGTTGCGCAGGATCATCCGGATATGCCGTTGAGAGATCATGCGAGGGAGTTGGTGGAGAAGTTGGAGGCGTTGGGGGTTAAGGCTAGTCCGGAGGGTGAGGAGGAGGGTGAGGAGGGATGGGAGGATGATATTGGGAGTGAGGATGGGGATGGGGATGTTGAGATGGCTTGAGTCTTGGCTTGTACCCGAGGTTCGCAGGCGCAAAAGTATTCTAGATCTTGCTTCCTACCTTTGAGCTTGAATGCCCCGGAAAGTTTGACGATCTCAGCCAGGAGGCGTGCGTGGGGCACCGGCCTATATTTTTAAGAAAGCACACTCCCTAATAGACACAGTCGTGAGAATCGCGAAAGACGAATTGCTACCTGGCCTTAGGCATCAGGATTCAGACAGAGTCCGACGCGTGAAGTCACACCGTGACTGTGATTGTTGACCGCATCATGGGGCGCCTCGAGGTTCGCGGCGGCCGCATGCATGACGTCTTCGTCCCCGCACTCATGCCCTCATGTCTCAACGTCTTGGTAGTCGAGACGCAGGTTGTTAGCCATAAATGCTAGTACACAAATGTTACTGATGCGCACAAACGCGTCCCCTCAGTCCCGACAGACCCACGAAGCGTCCTTAGTGATCTTGCGAGGCACGCCACTTCTCTGAAAGCGATTGTGACGGAACTTCCCCCAGCCAGCCTTGACGGACCGGAGAGGAAAGAGCACATCTTGGACGCGATTGAGAAGTGTACCACTCCTACTCGCACTCGAGAGATAGGACCTGACTGCGTACTTCTACGCCACTAGAGTTTCTCATCCTTTACCGGCCAAGCTAAAGATCCCAATCTCTTCCGATGTCTTATCCCCTTCGCCTCTACCGCGAACGAGCATTGGGATCATAGGCAGTATGTATCATGAGTATGCCTTTGCGCGCGAAAGTGCTCACGCACGATGTGGCGCAGGCACTGGTTTAGGCAAAAGCACCCTTCTGTCTAGTGTACTGGGCCGTAAGCCGCATCTTCCCTTCTCTGGCGCGGTCCGTCTTATGATCGCTCGATATTGATTAGGGGATATACTACCCGCCAGTTCTGTCGGTAGTGAGTGTTCAACTACTCCTTTGCGAACTTTCTTCAGGCTTCTTACGTGGTTGTACTAGGAGGTACTGCGGCCCCGACGATTATCACGTATCATCCGGACGACCACATCGAGGCATCGCTCACTTTCATGCCTCTGGAAGAGTTCCGGGGTGCGGTAGAGAGTACCATGGATCTGCTAGAGCCAGATGAGAACGGGCGTATTCTATTGAATAGCGAACTTATGGAAGATCCTTCTTATGCGATGGTACGGGTTGCTTTAGCCAAGGGAGCTTGGTATTCGTATCTCTGACCGTATCCCAAGATCTCTGAATCCCTCAGTCTTTCGAGGAAGGACCTCATGCGCATCAAGAAGGGTTCGAACGGTGCTCATGAGGATGGACAGCAGGCGTCGGTCAACGCGGTCTTACAAATGTATCCAGGTACGCTTCCTCATGACTCTATGCGTATCCGCCGACTAATCTCTTCCAGAACTCACTGCGTTACTGGGCAGTACGATCAGTATCAGAGAAACCAACGAGAAGAGCTTCCGCGATGCTCTCGAGCAATACATGGGGCCCACCAGAGATCGCAAGGGCTTGAAGAAATGGGCTTTTCTGACCCTTTTCGTCATCAAGTACAACGCCGAGGTCGTCTCGGATGGGTCTATTTTGATTGACTTGCCGGGGTCTGACGATTGCAGTGCGATCGTCACCCGTGCAATAGAAAGGTTCAAGGAAAGGTTGGATGTGAAGCTCGTTGCTGTCCTTTCCCCGCGCGCTTCTACCGAAGCCATAGTCAACGGTACGTACCTGTTGATGGACACCTGCGCCTGAAGCCTCTGACCTGGACCAGAGCATATGGTAGAGGAGATCAAGCGGCGGAGGCGAACTCGTGCGTATCCGCTATATTTATTCAGCGAGCTCGTCTGACACGTGAAGGGAGACATGGAGCAGCTTGAAGAAGAGGGCGAAGAGGGCGCTGGGTAATGGACATTGGGTTCGTTCAAGTGGTTCCTCATGCTGATAACATAACGGTACAGGCCCGATACTCTCGACAAACACCGTGTCGCTAATGTATTCCAAGCAAACTCGACCGGGCTTGCAGTTATCAGTGAGTTCATCTCGATCCCGCATCCCAAGCTTATGCCGCATAGTAACCTTCTTAAAGTGACACAATGCGACGCGCTGACACGCGACGATGAGACTCAACGCCTTGAAGAGGACAGGGATGTGAAAAGGCTATTGCAAGGCGACGCAGAGTACCAGAAACTTGTCGAGGAGTGTGTGCGGACGCAGGCGGAGTATGACGCAAAGAGCGCGATTCTACAGTCGCTCGATGATGAAGGAATCCGCGGCCTCAAACGCCTCAAGCTATCCAATGAGGCTCAAGCTGCAGCACGCGATGGCAATGATTCAGAGCATAGCGAGCTTGCTCAGGCGGCCTCGGATAGAAGGGTCGAACGGCAAGAGGCCGAGCGGGAGATGAAACGGGCACGGAAGAGCTATCAACAGAGCATGGAGCGTCGGCGAGTAATGGTGACAAGGGCGCGATACTTGGTACGTGTGTCTTGCTCTGACTTCGGCGAGAGGGTTTCTGGTCTGACCGCGCAACTTTTTTTCTTTAGGCTTCAGGCGTAAACGTAAGAAGGAGCTTTAGGGATTGTGTGATTGATGCGAACCAAGACGTCGACCACGGATCAGAGGACAGTACGTTACCTGAACTCGTATGGTGAGGTAGATACTGGGTTTAACCACCATACTTGCAGGCGACGCAGAAGAAGACGGTGAAGACTTGTCTCTCCCTGTCTTTGCGACCAGTGCCCAGGATTTCAACTGGGCAGTGACATCGGGTAACAGTGGTGAGTTCACGTTACTGCGAGCGATTTGCCATCATGTTACTGACCGTAGCCCCTTTCAGAGCTTGAGTCGACAGGAGTCCCTGCTCTTCGCAAGTTTCTTCGGCATCTGGGAGCTCGTGCTGAATACCAAGCTGCTCTGGATCTTCTTCGACCTTTCCGTGCCGAAGTAGAGTCGACACACTTACTCGTCACGGCTAGTGACAGCGAGACCATCGGGGAAAAGGTAGCCCGGCAGAAGCAGGACCTTAGGAATCGTTGGGCCAGTCGAGATCGTATGTGGTTCATACTGTATTGATCGCGACTGTGAAACCCACTTCTCTGCGCTTCACAGTCCGCAGTCTGCGTTCTAGCACCAATTCAGCTACGACCAATGGCATCCGGTTGAGCTTGGAGGCGGTGTGTTCACTCCATATGCTATTTGTGTCTTGGTGCTTACAGAAGTCGTTGAACGGCATAGGCTTTCGCAAAGAAAGTCAAGGAGCGTCTCGGAAAAGCACGCGCCGACCTGCAGGTACTTGAGACTACGTGCGAAGAAGGCGCTCAGGCTGTGATTATCTTATCGACTGCCTGGATACGATACTTGCTCACATAAACTCAGGCTTCCAACGCTGCGCGACCGACGGCGCAATCATTGATGGAGCCCAAGAAGCACTGGGGAATATATCGTGCTGGTACGCAATCTCAAGGTTGCGTGTAGTACACTAGCTACTCGCTCATCATGTTTGTCAACAGTTATGAGACGTCACGGCCATTACGGCGATCTTCCGGATTTCAACATCACATTGGTCGATCATCTCTTTCAGGCCATTGAAACTGCAGTTGACGATTATTGTGGCTGGGAGATACTCGACCGCCTTCAGGCAGATCTCACCAAGGTAGCCAGTGCACTCTTCCACAACGTTCGCGTATCTGCGATTGGCTACGATGAGAATCTGAACCGGCAACTGCGCCAAGCTACCGCGAGGTCTCAGGAGAATGTGCAGAGAAGTTTGGATAAAATGAAGCGCGAGGGATCTGCCATTTTCCAGGAAAACCGTCACCTTTCGACACGCACCTTCTTAGGCAGCGAGGTCCAAAGTCACTTGGAAGACGTGTACGATGAGGCCTTTGGCTACAGAGGCAATGGATTCCTCAAGAAGATGAAGGTGGGGGTAATCGACCGTCACTCGTACACCAGAATTGACGCCATGGTCGCTTCAGGCCTATTTCGTAGAGGCTGTTTGGGAAGCCGGCGAGACGATGTTCGACGATATCACGCGCGAATTTGTCGATTATCAGAGTGCGATCCTCAACGAGGTAGAGGCGCTGATAAAGACGACGTGTACTCAGATTGCCAAAGAGGTGGATTCGTTCGTCGACCTTCGAACCAATACTGACAGGATTGCACAGTGCGAAATGGAGATCTCGAACGCTTGGGTTGTCCCCGCAAAGGAACGGAAACTGATTAGGACGCGTACGAAGGCCGCGACGTCTGTACAAAGCATAGCGCAAAGCCTGTCGCTGCTGGAAACAAAGCTGGTGGAAGAGATGCGACGATCCGAGAACAGCGTCCCGACTTGTCACCCTGCTCCTTGATAGTGATCGACTGTATACCCCTGTAGCGATTGTCTTATTAGCCTCAAGATGTATACCATTCTCGCCGTGTACGACCACGCCTCACGCTACTTAGCCTGTTGTTCTTATATCTTTGTATCATTTGTACCGCTTACAGTCTACATTCAATCGTCTATATAGGTTGAAGGGAAGAAAAGAACGGATGTCAATGACTGCAAGAAGCTCGCTGATGCGCTGATGACTCACCGCTCGGCGCTACAATGACTAGGCTTTTCTCCTTCCTTCTCGTTCGGATCACACGACGTATAAGACCACTGAAAGGACTGCATTCCCAAGGGGTATCAAGCGAAACATACAACAAACAAAACTAAAGACCCCTCAAATCACACCCATGTAGAAGAAACTACTCATGCGCTAGCAGCAGCGTTGCACTGAGTCTGCTGGTCACCGCACGCCGTCACGGTAAGGTCGCCCTTGTTGCCGCTCGAGTTGGCGGCGTTGGCGCACTTGTTGTGCTGGACGTCGCACGAGCGGACGAGAGCGTTCTGCAGAGAGTTGAACGTCGCGTTGCCGTCGACAGCGAAGGGGCGATCGCCGGACTTCGTGTCAGTGACGGCTGGGGGCGTAACGCCGCCGAGCGCGCCGGTGAAGGTCTGGAGGTTGGCACCAGATGCGGCACCAGAGCTGGACGCGGCGGAGGTTGCAGCGGCCTATACGAATATAGTCAGCCATGACTTGAGAAAATATCCGATATAATAAGACGTACAGCAGCAGCGCTTGTGGTGGTAGCGGCGGCGGCAGAAGTCTGAGCAGCGGCGGCAGCGGTGGTCGTGGCCTGAGCAGCAGCCGACGTAGCGACCGAAGCACCAGCGGTAGCAGCCGCGCCGGCCTGGATAGTGCTGAAAATAGCATGAGTAATATATCATAAACGCAATCTAGTCATGAACAACGAACCTTCCCTGGTCAGAGATCACAGCATCGGCGGCGAAGTTGGTCGTGATGCCGAATACAGCGTTGAAAGCGTCAGCCTGGGCACCAGTCTTCGCGGTCTGACCGTCAGCGGCGGTCCTCGCCGTCTGGCACGTCGCCTTGGCTGTGGCGTCCGCCTTGCACGAGTTCGTCAAGGTGTCACAGATGAACTGGGTGATGATGTCGATGTTCTGCGCGGAGCCATGGTTGAACGAGGTCTTGTCGACCGGCTGGAACGACGTCTCCTTGCGGTTGTCAAAGCCGACGCCGAACTCGATCTGAGGGACCGTGCACGAGCCAAAGTCGCCAATGGCACCAGACGCGGTGGAGGCCGCGGCCGCGGTCGTGGTAGCAGCAGCAGCAGCAGCGCTCGTCGTAGCAGCCACGTCCGTAGCGGCAGATCCGGCAGTAACGGTGACGGTGACGGCCGTCGGGCAAGGGTCGGCAACGTTGATGGCGACAGCGGAGGTTGCAGCAGCGGCGGCGGCGGTCGAAGTCGAAGCTGAAGCCGACGCGGTAGCATTGCCCGAAGACGCAGCGGCGCCGCCGAAGGGAGCCGTGTTGGCCTGGGAGCCCGCAAGGACGGTCTTACCGGACGCGGGGTCGAAGAAGTGGATGGCGTCGTTGGCCGGGTCCTGAGCCTGGACGAGACCGTTAAGCTGCGCGTTCTTCGGCGCCTTCTGGCAGAAGACCGAGTTGCGGTTCGTGGGAGGGTTCGTTGTGAAGTCGGGGGACGTGTTCTTCTCCGCCTGACGGTACTCAACGGCGAGGGCGATCATGTTCGCCTTGGTAGCGTCGTCGAACTGCTGAGCAGTATCTGATGCACACGGGAACATCAATATCCGGTCGGTATAGTTGATCATTAGGAAAACGCACCGATGATGAGGTCGGCGTAATCTTGCTGAGTGCACTCGCCCTGAGCTGCAAGCAGAGGCGTGATCGCACCTCCGGCAAGACCACCGCAGGTGGCGCCGGGGCAGGCCGCACTGAGCTTCTCGATGACAGCGGGATGCTCCTGACCGAAGCGGCGCGGGTGAAGGAAGACGGCGCGGTTGTCACGCTCTGCCCAACGGATGCGAGCCTCGGTGGGGACGGAGAGCGCGAGGAGAGTGAGGGCGCAAAGGAAGGAGAAAGACTTGCTGAGCATGTTGACAGAAAGATACGGATGAGCGAAGTGAAGGAGATTTGTCGTTTAGAAAGAGTGAACCGAGGAACTAGCCCGAGGTAGAAGAGGTAACAATGAATGGAAGGGACACCTGGTCAAGAGAGTGTAGACGGAGGGAAAAAACGGCCGTTCAACGACGCAACGACAAAAGCTGCAGACCTGACAGTGGGAGACAAGCAAAGCTGAGGAAGCAAATCGAAAGGTCAGCCGTTTATGTAGTTCCTCGACGAGGCAACGTTGCCATCGCCAAGCAGTCCGTCACGGGCCGGACAGGGCCCGTTGTTCTCATTGAACCCAGAAAAAGATGAAGGGCATCGAATCCCGTCGCCAGGTCCCGCGCGGTGAGAGCGAGGACGTCGTCTCTATGACGGGACGCATATGGGCACCAACAGCCGCCAATCATCTGGGTGCACAACGACGCTAACAAGGCAGAGAGGTTTACGAGATATATACCGTCTTTGATGCCCATAAAATCGCGTCCGTTCATAGCCGGTCCATGGCATAAGCAAGCCTCGTGCAAAGCGAGTATTACCACGTCTTTCGAAGCTTGAGAAGTATGCGAGTATACGTGAACGAGTAAAGAGTTGTTCGCACTACATGATGGTCAGAAACACGAGCAGTATGGTTGGTCGAGGCAGCTCCAGAGCTCGGCGGGCGGGAGTCGCGGGATGAGTCGGGAGCCCACGTGGAAATATCGCGCGCCTTGGCCGTCTGGTCGCCGTCTTGCGCGTTGAACTCGAACCAAAACCATGCTCGCCGCCGCACTTCGTTCTCCCCGCAACGTCGCCGTTGTCGCCCGCGCAGGTGCACGTGCCTCGCGCACCGCCGCGCTCTCGACGTCGGCCATTCGCCGTGAGGGCCACATTTATGCCCCCAACACCTACGGCCCGGGTGCGAAGGCTGGCGAGATCCCGACCGACCAGGCTCAGTCGACCGGTCTTGAGCGTATTCAGACATACGGCAACCTCCAGGGTGTTTCTGTCTTTGACCTCGAGCCTCTGGACGCCAGCCGCGTCGGCACGCTCAAGGACCCGATAATGGTTTTCTCCACTGTGCGTTTACTTTAGTTTTGCGTATATGTATTCAGTAGTACTGATGTCGACTGAATAGTTCCCTGAGCGCATTATCGGCTGCACTGGTTGCCCTGCCGAGTCGCACGAGACTCTTTGGTTCACGGTCAAGGCTGAGGAGACTAAGCGCTGCCCCGAGTGCGGTTCCGGTTCGTGGCGATATTGAATTCACCTTTTGGTTTTTCACTGATTTGATGTACTAAAACCAGCTTACGCGCTCGACTACGACCACTCCATCAACGAGACGATCAAGATTGAGTCGACTGACCCCATCCCGGAGGAGCATCACGGCCATGCCCACTAAACTATAGAACACTTGTCTGTTTGTCGTGGATCATGTCGCGGTTACATTAACATGCGTTTATTAAATGGCTCTGCGACGAAGTCATTGCGCGCACCAGACTGTTTGGCGTGCTTCCATTCATGCTGTCGGTCGCTGTGCCTAAAAGGGAACTATGTTCACTTCATGCTTGTGTGGTTCTTGTACCGCTGCAATGACTTATGGACCGTTATCGCGCGAGTGCTTTTGCAAACATCTTGAGAGTGTTGAATCAATATTGCTCGTATCCTGGAAGCTCTTGCTCGTGAATAAGTTGCATTCTAAACTACGCTCATTGCAGACCATGGTCGCTCATACTGTATCCAGCCTCTACACATGTGACTGGTTATCTTTCCGCTCGGCTAAAGCAGGTTAGAGGCTACGCTTGCCGCATAACATCTACATGGCACGCACAGCCAGTTCTTGTTCCCGTACAATGGGTCCTGCTTCTACCGACGACCGCCATGGCATGCGTTGCCAGCACGGTAATGATTTTCTCGAACATCAACCTTGCCGCCCTGACATTTTATTCAATAGAATGTCAACCATCATGACCCTGTCCCTTTTCATCCACGGCGAGTGGATCGTACCCTTCACGAAGCTCCGGCCTTCTCAGGGAGGAACAAAGCCTCGTACTCCGTATCCGAGAGCATGCCGTTCAGATTGTTTTTCTCTCGCGCTCTTCTTCCGCACATCCTCATCGACCCAACGACATGACTTCCGGGCCGGTCGCTCAAGTGGATGACGGTTACTCAGGGCCTCGTACATGATCACCATGCCGACCCGACTTTCGAGCCTTGTCTTCAGCGCAGGACGATACATCGCGAGCGCCTATTGGCCCGCGCGCGACACGCCCGCTTTCCGTTCCGCGGCTGCAGCCCTGGCCCGGCGACGCTGAGGCACATCGGCAGATTTTCGGCATGGTCCAGCGTGGATTTTGTTCGGGTATTGTCGCGTCGAGGAACGCGCTAGATTACACGACGGATGCGCGAGGCGACCGGCGACGGAAGGGCGAGTACGTATATAAGGCGTACGTATTGCAAGCGAGGAACTTCAACCCTTCGGTCTCTCTCTCTCTGTCTCTCCCTGGCGGTTTAGGTTTTGGTTCTCGGCTCCGTTTATCTCATTGGTCAAGACAGGTTCTTGTTTGTTCACTCTTTACAACACACTCTTTAGGTATGTTACTCTGGTAGTTGTCGCTGCGAAGTACTGGATACTGACGAGAACCGTACAGTCCAGGCGGCACTCCTCTCTTCAACTAGTCTTTGTCATGTTCTCCTACAAGACCCTCCTGCTCGCCATTTCCCTTTCGGCCCATCTGGTGGCTGCTGCACCCCTCGGCGGTATTCAGCGCCGCGAGGTTCCTCAGGGTATGCAGGCTTCTTCATTTTTCTCTGCGCTTCGGCGGGCCAACGTCCATCTCATCACAGAGCACTCTCATGAGGCCATCCTCATCGACATCCGCAAGCAGCTGGCCATCAGCAACCCGCAGAACCTTGGCGACCCTGTCTTCGGTCTCCTTGGTGCCGCTGCCGCCGCTGCCGGGCTTGGTTCCACCACCGTATGTCCTTCGCAGCCAGTTGTGATCATTCTCTCATGCTAAAATACGACTTCTAGGATGCCAACTGCCTCCAGCAGGCAACTGCCGACCAGGCATTCACCAACGCGAAGGCGGCGAACGACGTTGCTGGTATGACCAGCGCGCTCATCTACCGCGCGCTCGAGCGCAACTCGGGCTCCGTCGGCGCAGCGTCCCCCAACTGCACGTCCGTTACGGCTGTCAACCCCGAGGTCGCGGCGCTCGCTCAGCACCAGGACCCGGCAGGCGATGGTGCTCAGGCGTTCAACAAGAACCTCGTTCTGGAGCTCGCCAAGCAGATCGCCTCCATTGGCGGTACGCCCACCGACGCGCTCAAGTCTGGCACGTTCGCTCCGGGTACCATTGGCGACCCTACTGCCAAGGGCAACACTTGTGACGACGCCAATGACACGGCTGGCTGCATCGAATCGCTGAAGCTCCGCGTCGACGACGCTACTGCGGATGAGATCAACGCTGCCGTCGCGGGTACGAGCGCTAGCACGAGCACTGGTACGGCTTCGGCCAACAGCACAGAATGCGCGGCTCCTACTACCGTGACCGTCACGTACGTCTGCTCTCATCCCTTGTGTAAAAAGGTCGTTGCTCATCTCTCCTCAGTGTCGCCGCCGCCACTGCCACTGCCGCCTCGACCACGACCGCCGCCGCCGCTGCGGCCACGACCACCGCCGCGAGCACCGCAAGCAACGCCGACATCGGTAACTTCGGCTCGTGCACTGTCCCGCAGATCGAGTTCGCCGCTGGCTTCGACGGCCGCAAGGAGACGTCGTTCCAGCCAGTCGACAAGGCGTCGTTCAACCATGGCTCGGCGCAGGGCATCGACATCATCACCAGGTTCATCTGTGACACCCTCACCAACTCTTGCGGCGCGGACGCGACGGCCAAGGCGACGTGCCAGACGGCTATCACCGCCGCTGACGGTCAAACCGCCAAGACTGGCGCGCAGGCTGATGCTTTCAACGCCGCGTTCGGTATCACGACCAAGTTCGCCGACGTCCCCTCCATCGATGATCAGGGCAACTTCGTCGCCGGCACTGGCAGCCAGACCGCGATCGCTACCGGCGGCATCGGCAACTTCGGTACTTGCACAACTCCTCAGATCGAGTTCGCTACCGGCTTCGATAACCGCAAGGAGACGTCGTTCGAGCCCGTTGACAAGACTTCGTTCAACCACGGATCCGCGCAGAACATCGACATTATCACCCAGTTCATCTGTGATACTTTGACTAACTCGTGCAAGGCGGATGCTCAGGCCAAGGCGACGTGCGCTACCGCGAAGGCTGCTGCTAGCGCGAAGCCCGCCAAGACGGGTGCTCAGGCTGACGCGTTCAACGCTGCGTTCGGCATCACCACCAACTTTGCCGCTGTCGCCAGCGTCAGCGACCAGGGCGTCGTGATCTCTAAGTAGAGGGGGATTGGATATCTTGTAGTCTTTCTCTGGGTTTTTATGTCTGCAGGTGTACTTGTATACCTTTTGGAGTCTTTGATACCACTTTCTTTACCGCCAACTTCATATTGCCATCGACTGGGTGTGACGCGAACCAAGAGCACTTGCAGCATAAAGCTGTACGCAGACAAGCAGGGCTCAGAGCTACGTATGTAGGTGGGTGCATATGGGTGGTGGTAGGTCACGGTGATGTCGGTGTTCGGAACCGAGAGAGGTCAGCTGTCGGACGCGGTCGCGTGCCTTTGCACTTGCTCTGTACTTCCATGGCGCATGTACACTTTACGATCCAGGACGCGCGTGCAATGATAGTTGGAAACGCTTGCATGTGCTATTGTTCTTCGACGACTATGCGAGCGCCTTTGAGCTGTGAGCGCTGAGCGCTGGCGGAATACACGGCTTCGTACCTCCGCATACCTGGCTCACCAATACTTACACTGCGTTAGCCTGTCATATTGGCAGCCAAATGGAGGAAGCTGATCTATTCCAGGAATGGGGTATGAACATCCCGCAGCACTTGAAACGCTCGCTTGATAGGCGATGATGGGTGGAGCTTCTAGTGACAGGGTTCGAAATGCATGTCGCTCTCACCAAGCGAGCAGCGGCGGCGTTCAGCGCCCTCCCACCTTCTCCTTCTCCCGCCGCCATGCAACCTTACGAGCAGCCCGCACTAGATCGCGTCTTGACAGACTATCACTCTCCTTCATCTGGCGTTCCGCATCCTCAGCAAAGCATCGAGGCCCTTTCAATACCTTTGTCCAAGACTATCACAAATTCTTCCTGCAGCTCTTCGAATTCAACTACCAACCTCCTCGCCCGGGACTCCAGCGATTTCTCGCGCCGCACGTCGCGCTGGCCATGGCAGAACATGAATAGTTCTCCAGATCGCGAGAAGCTGTTCCATACTACGCCGTCCACTCCTACGAATTCAAAGCCCGAACCCAAAATGAAGCCTTGGCAGGGGTGGACGACCGTACTTTTCGGTTCATGTGCGTAGTCTCTATAACTCCTTCGTATGCATACACTCATAATGTCTTGTAAGGGATCAATGTGTTGTTCATCTTCTTCCCAGCATCGGTACGTGTATCCTTCATCGGCAATCCGCTCTTTGCTAAGCCAACATCAGTGGCTTGTGAACGCACTCGTTGAAAACTCTGAGACGCTGGTCTTTACATGTGCGCGACAGCGTATTATGATCTTCAATATATGCTGATAGCCGCTGCCAGTCTGTATATTTGCGATGATCCCGCTCGTCAGGGTGCGTTCATGATCCTCGGTGTCAACGATACACTAATAGCCCGCCAGCTTCATGATTTGACCATGCGAGAGCTCTCGTTTAGAATGGGTGGAGCGAAGACCGGTTTCATCAATGCTAGTTTGGTATGTCCCGATCTACGTTCATATCGAGACCTTACTGAAGTCAACGCTAGAGCAATCTGTAAGCTCAGTCACATCTTCTTAAGACAAACCTAATGGTGGACTATCGTATGTGAAGCATCGAGCTAGTTGTTGCTGTACGTCTAGCTCTATTCGCGTTCTTTTATCATCTCATCAGGTTCCAGACCACAGCTGTTCGCAAATGCCAGCTACGCGTCGTTCAGGCTTCCCGTGAGGCGACATGCGCAACCTTATCTTCTTCCGTCACTAAACTCCTGTAGTTATAGGCTCATTGCTCAGCAAGCTCTTACTTGTTCTCGGACTTTGCTTCTTCGCCGGCGGTCTACGTTTCACGCAACAGGAAGGCTTCGATCCAAGTAAGCCGTTATATCGCTCTTATGCATGCGCCCGCTGATCTTTCATTCTCAGCCACGTCTCAGATACACTCGAGCTTGCTGAGCATTAGCGTCGGCGCTGTTCTTATGCCTGCTGCATATCATTTCTCCCTCAGCGGCGGCACGAACAACGCGTCGGACTTTCAAAAGACCAACATTCTCAAGATGAGCCGTAGCGTTTCGATTATCCTTCTTGTCGGTGCGTACATGCTTTTGAAGAGAACCGTAGTGGCAGCTGACGGGCGCCACAGTCTACATGCTGTACCTCGCCTTCCAGTTCTACTCCCACAGCTATCTTTTCAAAGATAACAGCACGAGCGCGCGGCACGAAGTCAAGAACCCTTTGCAGAACATGCGCTCCTTCCGATCTATGCGTACGGGGGCGTCTACTCCGGAGAAGCAGTCTCGGCCCAGCAGCCCAACCGATACGGTCAGACTGCGCTACTCGAAATCAGGCGCCTTCAACACCTCGACAGCCCCAATGCTCTCCCCGTACTCCTCTGCGTCGGATATCTCGCTGCCTCTGACCGGGTCTACGTCCACGGAAAGCACAGACTCTGCCAACCCCGTTTATGGAAGGTCGACGGCCGCTCAGCCTGCCCAAAGTCAGAGTGCCACCGTCAGACTTGTGCGCCTTCATGGCTCTCCTGTACCCGCGACGCCTCTACCAAATGATACTCGCCATCCCAGCCCCGTGCGGCTGAACGACGCTCCCGAAATCGTTGTACCGGAGGCTCCTGGCGATGCAGATGCACCGTTTCATCATCCAAGGCTTAGCTACCCCGTCACGATCTTGACCCTCGTCAGCGCCGCTGTGGTGAGTGCGCATTTCCTGTGCTCACGTTCTCCTCTCATCTCCGTCGGCAGTTGGTCTCTCTGAATGCTGAGCGTTTGGTCGAAGCTCTGGACACTATGGAGGAGACGAACCCGAACATCAGCACCGAGTGGATTGGGCTCATCGTGCTTCCCACAGTCAGCGTCATCGCCGGTGAGTAGTCTGCCATGGAACGCTGTATAGCATGTGCTGATTATTGATCCTAGAATGCATTACTGCCATGAACGTCTCGCGAAACGACCAGTTGACCTTGAGCATCAGCGTCGCCGTCGGCTCGTCCATCGTTCGTTCATCCTTATTGTTGTTTGATTAATCACTGACCTGCGGTACAGCAAACGGCTCTCTTCGTCATACCGTGAGTTCACGGCCCTCTTTGCAAGTGTCATCGCTGATTGAGATCCCATAGACTGATGGTTCTCTTTGGCTGGGTTCTTGACAAACCCATGGCGCTCCTCTTCGATCCATTCGAGTCTGTCGTGCTATTCATATCAGGTAAGGTCTCCTATACCGATGCACGTATGCGTATACAAGCTCATTTCCTTTCAGTGCACACAATGGGCTACGTTATCGCCGACGGCAAGTCGAACTGGTTAGAGGGCGCTCTACTCATCAGTAAGTGCTATAGCACCCATAACAACATCTCAGTACCAATCAACTTACAGGTCTCTACGTAATCATCGCTGTCTCGTTTTGGTTCTATCCTGGCTCTACTTTCTCGAGCACTCTCGGCGTATGCGCTGTGGACCCGACCACCATATAGGTCCGCTACGCAGTTGCCTCGTCTTCATCCATCACTCTGCCTTCGATTCGGACAATTTGCGCCCCGCACACCGCACTGTAGCATACCAATCACGGACGCTCTATATTTCCCCTCAACCAGCCGTCTTCACGTTCTCTGTCCATACCACACTACATTATACCGGCAGAGCCGATTTATTTTTGCACTTTTCTTTATAAGCATGTAGAACTTATCGTCATTGTCATGAAATGCTATACGGATGTCCGTGGATTGTGTACGCGAAAGCAAAAGCAAGTATTCCCGTGAATGCAATGTCAAAGCCAGCAGAGATATCGGAAGCAATAGATCTTCAACGTTCAACTGAGATAGTAACGATCACCTGGTACGTATAAGCATGAGAGTTACGAGTATGTCTGACGGTTGCAGTACTCACCAATCTGGCCCATTCCGGGCTGGATCACCCACGCCTTCTGGCAATTGTCTTCGCTGGGCGAGAGTATATCATCGTCGGTTGGATCAGTGTTCTCAAGCCACAGCTCGCGCAGACCCTCATCGACGGCGCCAGTGACGATGTGTACCTCCGGAAATGCGCGGCGTAGATGCGCAATGCCGCCTCGGCGCGCAACAAGGAAGGTAACAAAGATGATATGGCTGGCCTTGATACCATGATCGAGCAGCACACGAATAGCCATGAATGCCGCTGCGCCCGTGCCAATCTTACCATCCCTTCAGTCTCGAATTCGCTACTTTGGAAGCGCGAAGGCATACCTGTGCATCGAGAAGGAACACCCAAGTGTTCTCGGCGCGTTGCCGTTCGCGGATGCATGCGGGCAGCATGACATGAAAGAGCATAGGCTCGCCAGTGTTGGGATCGGATTGAACAAGAAGCGAACCGATCGCAACGTCGTTGATAACGCGACGCAGGCCTATCTCCAGGGGACCACCGCTACATGCGTTATGTCAGTCTCTCATTACCTTACACAGAATGCCAGACGTACGAGCGCAGGATCGTGACGCCACAAACAGCCTGTGAAAACATATCAGACCTCGTGATGCCTTCAGTGAAGTAAGACATGCCTCTGCGTCGATCTCCTTCCCAACTGTCTTGACACCGACCGGCGTCTCGACGACCTTGTCCCGGTACGGTAACTTCTCCATTGCCTTTTCTACCAAGAACGTAGACAGGCGATCCGAGAAGAAAACGTAATCCTCCCGACTTGTTGTTTCGTCACGTAGAATGGTGTACATGCCCTGCAATCTGTCAATAGCTACACGCCAAGTGAGTCAAACGGATATTCTACCTTGACCTGAGGTGTCTGCTCAATGACCGTCAGACCAAGCTCCTGCTCCGTCAGATCTCGAGGCGGTCCTCTCGGATCGCTCGAAAGTGAGCGCTTCAAGCTCGCGGCCATTTTCCGGCGGAATTTACGCGAGCGGGAGTCCAACTGCCTCCGAATATGCGTCGAGATGAGCTCAATGGCGACCCTGTTGTCATGCCCAGGGACGATCTGCGTGATAGTGAGCTAGGATAAAGTGTGAGTCCGAACTGCACTCACAATGTCTGCGTAGCGAGACGAGGGAAGCACAAAGTTGTCGTAAGCAGGTTTGACGTATCGCAGATACTGCGAAAGAATCCCGTCAACATCCCGCCCGCGTTCTTTCGTATCACGATCAATACGCCTAGCAAGCATGAGATCAGAGTCAGCCTGCACGAAGATCTGCAGCCGATTATCAGCGTATCTCCGGGTGGAACTTGGCGCTGGACCAGTACTTTCAGATCGTAGAGGTCGCGCAGTGCCGGATCAGTGAGCGCCATGATGCCCTCGGCTGTATGACCGTTAGATAGAGTGCATGAGATGTGTTTACTTGCGCTTTACCAATGATGATAGTAGCACCGTACAGGTACTTCGTCTCGTCCAGTCGTTGATGATGGTTAAAGGAGTAGATCGGGATATTCGTCTGCTTTAGTTGCTTCAAGTCCGAAAGACACTGCGTAGAACGTCCATAAAACAACTCGCGGCTCGTATCTCACATAGACTTACTTCCGCGAACAGCCCCATGTCGAGCGAGTCTGGGTGATCGAAGTCGAAGCGGGACTGAAACGCGAGAGCAACCTCTTCTGGCGTATGTTTTTTGTAGAAGCTATCCTGCACAAACAATTTGGTCGACACGGATTGCGCCAGAGTACAATGCGAATCCGACCAACCTGGGACATAATCACAACCGTAGGGATGGATCCCATCGCACGTACGATCTCGCGGGCGACGAAGGTCTGTACTCCGGGTCAGCGACAGACATCTTCATACCGGCGTCTACGGTCTTACTTTGCCGCTGGAGGAGCCACCTAATCTCCAGCGTTCCCAGTCAGTCCGGTGCTCCACTCGCCGAAGAAAATCAGCGCCCACCTGCAATCCCGACAACGAATGCGTTGGATATCGGAAGACCGTCCTCACCGTACCTAAGTGCCGAGGAGACCAGCATTCACAGAAGCTCAGAATCCTCAGTGCAGGCATACTGACCATGGTGGCCGCCCGTGGCTCTTGAGCAGCGTGTTCTTCATCGCCTTCACTCCCAGATACGGATCCGGGCGTGGACTAGGCGTCGGTGAAGGGTCGGGCGTCACCAGCATACCCGGTGGAACGCGCAAACCAATTTGTCCAGGACCAAAGAGAGACATGGTGGTGGTCGAGGACACAGAGCCTCTTCAGGCAGCTTAAGCGGTAAGATCTGGGAACGTGGACGGTTCACGTTCGTTCAGTACTGCACGATGATCTACCGGCGCTCAGGGCGAATTCGAGTATGTGTCGGCCAAGCGCGTATAGCCACTATCCTACTGGAGATCGAGGCTCTATATCTGGGAGCGTAGCTGTGGCCCTAGACGACGGAAGAGGCAGCACACGACCTGAATCTGAAATCGATGAAAGAGGCAAAAGCCAAGTGTCAAAATGCCATCAATTGATCGCCCTATACGTGTTACCCACGCCCTGGCCGCGGCGCATCGAGAGGGTCGAGACTTCCATCCTGCTTCCACCAGCTTCCACCTGTTCGTTTTATTACGCTTTTGCAGTCCTGCCGGCGGCGCGCCCGCCAACAGTTTTTGACTCTGCTGAGAAACGGGATGTGAGGGCCTGTTCGGCAACCGGATATCTCATGTTCGGTACATGAATTTGTTGGCATTTTCGTCCCTGATTGGCCAGAAAGCCGTCGAAAGCTCCAGACACTTGTGCAACCTGCCTTAAAAGGCGAAGATATCCGGAGATATCACAGATTCTGACATCATATCAGGTTGCCGAACAGGCCCTGAGCTACAAGATGCCGCCGGTCGCGATGTCGGGTGCCTTGACGATGATACTCTGAAACACTGATTATGGTGCAGGCTTTTTCCGGGCAGGAGGTTGGCAACTCAAACGCGTTGCAAACGCGAACTGAGCGGACACCTCCGGTCGCTTCGCCACACGCGTTACACGACATATTCACAGTGAGCGAGTCTGCACTGTACGTTGGCAAAATGTCTCCGTGATTGTCCGGAAGGTAGCTTTCGTGGCACCCCGCTCGTACCTGCTGTGTGCCTTGTCCGACTCAAAGCTATCTGGACATCCAGGTCGAATGATGTTTCCACAGAGCCACCTCCGAGTTATGAGAACTTGAGTTGCAAAGCGCGCAGCTCTGGACAACTCGACAGATCCAATTCGCTTCGAGCCCCATCACCACATGGTCGCCGATTCCGTTGCTTCATCTCTTTCCGCAGACCCCTCATGGCCTGGCATGTATGCCGGCGTTCCACCATATGCGCTACCAACAATCGCGACCTTAAAGAGACGAGGGATCGCCTGGGATAAGAGCAACGACGATCCCTTGCTTTCCCTCCCCGCGCCGGCGCACCCTGTAATCCCTCGCTTGAGCCATATGTCTGCCGAAGAAATCATGCAGAATGCGCTGGAGGAGCTAGTAGAGTTATGCCATGGCCCTAGACCTACGGACGTCTACCAGGCGCAGTACTGGGGCATGGCTGGCGCTCACGCGCTGCTATTAAACGGTCTACTGCATCTATATAAGGTGTGTATATACCTATGGCTGTTCTCCCACCGTACATCACTTATGCATGTCAGACCGCGCCGACTATCCCAAGGGAGAAGGGCGTTGAGTTCGCAGGCTATGCACTACAATGGGTTGCGGCTATCAACCACCATCAAGCGTACGCTCTCAGTCTCGTGTCTGTCTTCACGTGCTGAACGCTCTTTGCAGATGGGAGGAGAACCTATACTATCCCCTCTTCGGCTTTGAGCTCGATTCTGCGGCTATTGTCAGCGAACATTCGATGTTCACGGATGGCATCGAGCGCTTGGAGCATTATTTGACCGACTGCCTTCCCGACGGCACCAAGTATGGGTATGGAAAAGTTGTCAAGCCGCACGTACGCAAGTACTTCGAAGGCCACCATGTACAAGACCTTATCAATGCGTTCGTCAAGCCGCTCACCGCACACGTACGTCCCTACTTAAGCTTCAGCAGTCTCTTGTGTAACTCATTCACGCTCACTTACCTAGTCTCTGGACGAGCTCGAACATCTCGAGCCGGTGAAGCTGCGGAAGACGCGCCTCACGGAGGAGGTCATGAAGAAGATCGACAGATCGTCGCTGCAACATATGCGCACCATGGTACGAACCCTCGGTACTCTAGTCATCCTGCACTCATTGACTCGTGTTGTAGCCCAACTCAACTTTCCTTGTATACAACCTGCGCCACGCGCCGAAGGGATCGGAGTACCCGCCCACGGCGCCATTCGTAAAGCGCGTACTGGCGCCGTATATATACTCGCTTCCGTATAGGAAGGTGTGTCATGTTCGCTCGTATCGGTGTCACTATCTCGATTGACTTGTTACTTGCCAACAGTACTGGCAGTTCGCTCCGGCAGCGATCGAGTACTAGAGCTCAGATGCTCTTATTCTTCGCCATCAGTCTTAGCGCTGACTCTGACATTTCGTTCTCCTCTGCATACTCACATCTTGCATTTGTATCAGTACCAGCCATCTCCGCATTTATCGACAGTCATCATCCTCACCATCTCGTAGATTACCTGTATACACGCTGGCAAATTAGCGATAGAGATAGATCATAATGCGACCTCGAAGTCGTATGCATGTGTACTTATCATATACACCATCGTTACATCACCCCGATTGTTTTCCTTATAACCTCTACGTCGCTCTTTATAATCGCACTTACTGTTCTCGTTAAACGGTTAAACGTGCCTTGAAGGCGATGATGCAAGGATAAGTACACATGGATCCACAACTGATCCAAACCGTGCGCGCGTGCATCAGCGCGACCGCGTTCGCCGACGCTCAGCACCGCCCACCATGTCGCTGTTAGCACCTATCATCTGCGACAATGGTACAGGCTACTCCAAAGTCGGGTGAGTATACTTGAATCTCCTATACGGCACAGATATGCTGACAGAGTTGTAGCTTTGCCGGTAACTCAGATCCATCATTGTCAGTGACAGCTTCTCAGAGCATGCGCGACCGATCCTAACCTTACACGTCCCGATACTCTTAGTGTATTCCCCACTGCGATAGCAACGCGCGGGTCTGCCTCTGCGCCGTCGCGCGGGGGACCAGGTGTGCCGGCCAAGCCTGGACATCTCGCATCGAAGCGCGGGGTGGAGGACCTCGACTTCTTCATCGGGGACGAGGCGCTCGCGAACGCAAAGACGCCTGGGTACGGCGTACACTACCCGATCCGTCACGGACAGATCGACAACTGGGACTACATGGAGCGTTACTGGGAGCAGACCATCTTCAAGTATCTCCGCGCTGAGCCCGAGGACCATTATTTCCTGCTCACCGAACCCCCGCTGAACCCGCCCGAGAACCGCGAGCAGACGGCTGAGATCTTCTTCGAGTCGTTCAATATCCAGGGTCTTTATATTGCGGTGCAGGCCGTTCTTGCGCTTGCAGCCTCCTGGTCCTCCAACAAGGTCACGGACCGCACTCTTACGGGTACCGTTATCGACTCGGGAGACGGTGTTACGCACGTCATCCCCTGCGCCGATGGCTATGTTATCGGCTCGGCCATCAAGCACATTCCCATCGCTGGCCGCGACATCTCCCAATTCGTGCTCAATCTCCTGCGTGAGCGTGGTGAACTCGCGGCTGTGCCGTCCGAGGACCACTTGAAGGTTGCGGGCAAGATCAAGGAGAACTACTCGTACGTGTGCCAGGACGTCGTCAAGGAGTTCCGCAAGTACGATGCGGAGCCGTACAAGTACTTTGAGCGCTACGAGGGTGAACACACCGTCACTGGTCGGGTAGGTGCCTGTTCTACGATAAACCTTGACAAGCGCTAACGATGATATTGTTCCAGAAATACGGTCTCGACGTTGGATACGAGCGCTTCCTTGCGCCAGAGATTTTCTTCAACCCGGAGATCTACTCGTCAGACTTCCTGACGCCGCTGCCCAACATCGTCGACGACGTCGTCCAGGCCTCCCCCATCGATGTCCGTCGTGGTCTGTATAAGGTACGCATCATTCCCTCTCACCGGTCTTATTTGACGGCGCTGATAGTGGGTCCACGCAGAACATCGTCCTTTCGGGTGGCTCGACGATGTTCCAGCACTTCGGCCAGCGCCTTAAGCGTGACCTCAAGCAGCTTGTTGACCGCCGACTCGAGAACAGCGCGATTGCGAGCGGCTCGCGCGTACAGTCGTCCGGTGTCGAGGTCGACGTCATCTCGCACAAACGCCAGCGTTACGCCGTCTGGTTCGGCGGCTCGCTTCTCGCCTCCCTGGTATGTATATTTCTTGACCTCCTTGAAGCACGATGTTGATGCGGCTATGCAGCCCGAGTTCTACCAGTCGTGCCACACGAAGGCGCAGTACGACGAGGTTGGCCCGTCGATCTGCAGGCGCTACCAGATATTTGGTAGTGCGAACTAGAGGACGGTATATAGGAAGAGGACGGATGCTGGATGGATGTTGTGTATGCTAGTGGTCAGGATAAATGCACCAAATTTGAACGGTTCGCTTGGTCTGCGTGAACCTATTGCCATTACAGGAACGCAACAAATATGATAGTAAGTGAATAAGCTAGTATGAGCATTACCAGGCCGCTAGTCTGTGAAATACATAAACAACGCCTCGCTTCGCGGTACACATCAATATGACCCCCTCTCAAGTCTCCCCCGCTCATCAGCGAACCCTAGAGCGCGAGCGTGATTCCCATAAGCGCAGGCCACAGGATGAATACCAGCCGGAACTTGATCGCCTCCATATCCAATTCGCCCGCGAACTTCAACAAGCCGCTTGCGGCGTTCGCTACGCCCAAACCAGCAGCACCGACAGTGGCATGCGGCACAACAGTCGCGCTTGTGAGAGTACCCGCAGCAGGCGCAGGTGCGGCGGGCATGGTCGTCGGCTCCATGGCGATGTTCTGCGGTGGCGCGGCGGATGAGTTCGGTGGCACGGGTCCGCCGGCGGGCATAACGGGCGCAATCTTGGCGTTCGTAACTGCACTAGACGAAGACGCGTTGAACGCAGCAGCGTTGTTGTAGGGCGGGCCGCCGGGGCTCTGGTTAGCGCCGTTACTGATCGTGAAGCGGGCCGTGTAGATGTCCACCGGCGGCTTAGGCGCATGGAAACGGAGATAGCTGTGTGCAACCATAAGCGACATACGATGGCTCAGGTAGGCAGAAGACATACTATCCTGAGCTGCTCCCGCCACCGCCGAGGAACTCGGGTGAGAACATGATGCTGCAACGTTTGCTGTTAGGGTCCAGATCCTTTTCGAAGGTGTGCAGCATTTTCTGTAGTGCAGCCAGTCAGCGATTATGTAGTATCGGTGGTGAATAAAGTGTGGAGCGCACGTCGTCGGGCCCATACAAGTCAAGCTGCAGCTTGGGCATCTCGTTGAGGTGCGGCTTCGACTCATCATCGATCCATGTTATGGTCGCCTCCTTGCCAGCCTCAAAGACAGTATTGGCAACCGGGCGGTTCGGGTACAGGGCAGCGCGGGTGGAGGCGGCGATAGTGCAAAGGATAGCAGCGTAGGCGATGAAAGAGGGCATGGCGGGCAAGCCGGTCGGGTATGAATATAGACAGGGTATGATACAGCGGTTAGAGAGCGGGATACGAGCCAGTCGTATGAGGGTCCTGGTAGTGGGCGGGAGAACAGCGGGAGGCGAGATGCAGATTCCATAGACGTATGAATGCGAACTTCACGTGTACGCGTTGAATGCATGACTAGAGGCTCTCGGCGCCGGGTGGCATCCGACCATCCTCAAACCCTGCAGCGTCCTTTGCCTGCGAAGATCAATATGCATGTATGCATGGGCGCCGCATAGAGCTTACCGCAGATAACAAGTCGGCCGGGATATCGGGCAGAACTTCCGGCTCAGTGTCGAGAGCTCGTACTTCCCAGCGCGTGGGCATTCTCTGAATGAAGACGCATATATCCAATGGCAGGTGTTGACCATGTTCAACGTTGAATTCTTCTCGCACTTGTCGCTCCTCTATACGTCTGCATGAGCTAACTTGTCACAACCCAAAAGGAGTGTTCATGTTTACCTTCAGTCATCGCCTCAAGTTGAGACAGCATACCGCGCACAATCTGGTCAGCGGCGTCCTTGTAGTGCCGTCGACGCGCCACCTCCACGAGGAGCTTCCTGTACGAGTCCTGGTACGAGTGATACTGATGCGTTAGCTCGTCTATGTTCAGCAGTTGGTGGTGTAGGTCCTCTAGTCGTTCGGCGAACTCTATCTAGTATGTCTGTTAGCGCAGAGGAAGACATGGGAGGGCGTGCATGCGATCGTACTTCTATTTCGGTTTGCCGTTGAAGCATGTCTCCCATAATGCTGCCCAGCTCGTCAAGGTCGTCCAGTGTTTCCCTCTGGCGTTGCAGATATTCATGAGACACCCGCCGAGCAGCCTGAAGCTCTTCGCTGTAGGGATGTTCAGCCAATGAACCCAGCAGCCAGGCGTAGCCTATACGCACAAACTGGAATCTATAGCATTGAAATCATCTCCAAGTTCGCCAAGAATGACGGGTAGCTCTTCCGTATCCCGATTCATCTCTTGCAAGTCCTCCTCATGGAATGCCTCTCCAGCTTCATGATCTCCGAACGCACGCTCCATCTGATCGTAGTGAATCGCAAGCCCCTCCAATTGCTCAGCCATATGCACCCCAACGCGCTCTTGTAGATCCAGAATCTTCGTGATATCAACGGGAGGTTCGCGCGGCGCGAGTCCCTCCTCAATCTTGTCGAGCGTGTCTTGTAGCGTATGCGGGTAGGCGGCGGTGACGGTGAGCGTGTTCTGTGTTTGTTCAATACGAGCTCTTTATCCGAAGAAGAATCATTCAGCGACATACATCGACTTCATTGCGTTCATTCTCTATGTTCTCAAGGGCAGTCTCAATGGCACGCTCGTCGACAAAGTCCCGCAAAGACTTCCACCGACTGCGATCCCTTTGACGCGCCTCAGCCTTTCTCTCCCGTTTCCATTGCCGTATAGAACTACCGCGTATGGTAAGCGTGGGACTGTGTCCGGGCGTTCCATCCTGAAGCGGCTCTTCCTCATCCGAATCGGAACGCTGGCTACCGAATAAGGCGAGGTCTGGCTCGGGATCCTGGAAGCTGGGCGGCACGAGCTGACTTCCCAATGAGTCCAGAATTGCGTCGAGAGCGGTGGTCTGTTGCGAGCGAGCTCTATCCCATGACTGGATGATACGCGTTCATACTTAATATCTGGAGTGTTCGCTGCAATGGGGAAGCGCACCTGAGCCTGTTGCTCGAGCTTCGCACGGCGTTTCTCTAGGTCTTTCACAACACAAGCCGCTAACTAGACCCATTAGACCATATACACTCGTCATCATATATCATAATATACCTTAAGTTGTTCCAGTACCGCGTCAGAGATCCAGCGAATCTTCGTGTTCAGCGCGAGGACGTCGAACGCCTCTTGCGCGGACGCGTTGGAATACGTGTTCGCACGCGAACAAAGTGCCTCGCCTTCTTGCAGAGCGTGCTTGGATTGTGCAACTAGAGATGAGAGGTGCGCTCTCTCGTCTGAGACCGCAGGAGGAGACGCCATGGCAGGTCGTGGAGGATGACAGAGTTGCGTGTGGCCCCGGGCACACGGACAAGTACGCTTCGGACCGGCCTTCCGACTACAGGTTCTCACAAGCCTCGCGTCGAACGCACATTTCATCTCATCCCACCATCTTCACTCGCGTCGCTCTGGATCTCCAGGCGTATCACCCTATCTATGCCTTCAGATAATGAACCCCGAATTGCTACGGCCCCCTTCGATGATGCGGAAGCTGATCTTATCCTACGCACCTCGGATGGGGTCCATTTCCGCGTGCATAAGATCATACTCTCGCTCACTTCGCGCGTCTTCAAAGACATGTTCTCCCTCCCACCTCCGACTAGCTCGTCTGGCGCCCATATCGATGACATACCTGACGGGCTGCGCGTTGTTCCCGTGTCAGAAGACTCGAGCACGCTTGATCTTGCTCTGCGCTTCTTATACCCGCTGCCTTCCCCAGCGGTCACTCTCAAAAACATGGCGACTCTCCTAGAAATCTCAAGAAAATATGAAGTCCAGTTTCATGACTTCCAGCTCGAAAAATGTCTTCGCGAGGCTACCGAAACCGATGCGGTCGGGGTATATGCCCTTGCTCTCTCATACAACATGGTCGACATCGCCAAAAAGGCTCTCCTAGCGATTGGAAAAATTCATCTTCGATCCATTGATTCGCCCCTGATATGGCATTTGACTGTAGCGCAATACCGCGATCTTTTCTTGTGGCGTCACAGCGCAGGTCTTGCGCTCGAAAAACTCGTCTCTTCTCATTCATGGTGGATCGCAACTCCAGGCTCCATCTTTGCGGTAGAGCCTCCGTGTGACAAATGCTTTCACTCGCAGGGAAGGTGGCGGATCCATGAAAGTTTTCGTTCGTATCTGAACCACATTCGAGATTCCGTGCACCAGGGTGCGGGGTCTGCTTGCATACTCAGCAGCATAAACTCATACCTGAAACCGGGCGCGTGCACTGCTGGTTCGTATTCTAAAAGATGCCAAGGGATACCTCAAACGGCCTTACGTTTGTTCGCCGAAGCTCTAGCTCAAGCTGCTGAGCAATTGTGCACGGAGGTCAGCCCTTGTATATCGAAGGCCTGCAACGCACTGATCACAAGCACATTTGTTACAGATAAAGCCGCCTGTTTGATCTCATGATGATGTCTACGAGTGTCATGCGATGCATAGCTGTTCTGCATATTACGCTCGGCTTCATGAACCCATTCATTGTATACACATGAAATTGTTACCAAGATCCACTCCCGCATCAAACATCGATAACACGAGCTCCGCATTCATAGTCCCAGCCTCGACATGCCGCACAAGTTCTTCTCGCCTCTTCTCCCTTTCCTCTCGCGCCCTTCGTACTTCGGGATCCTCTGTAGTTTCGTCCGGCTCCGCAACGAAACCTTCCCCGTGCGTTCCATGCTCAGCAAGACCCTCTAAGAAGTGGCCACGTCCTTCAGCCCATTCAGCGGCGCTTCCCAACTCCCGACATGCAAAGGATATCATTCCGACGCGAAACCGCTTGAGAGCCATTTTATGGTGCTGACGCGATCGTAGCATGTCGACGATGCGCGAAGCGGTGAACTCATGATCGAATCGCAACTCCGCCAGACTCAGTTGTCCCAGCAATGGAAGTATAGGAGGTGCAGAGAGCAATGCGAGCACAACCGAGTCTTGATTTATACGTCGCATCCATATGTCCCTCGCATACGTAGGAACGTCCACTTTCAAATCCTGAACGCTCGCGAAGGGCTCTAGCATCAGAGCCCATTGCTCTGCAGAGAACTCGTCCGCGGTTTCTATGTGGAGCGTATGTGTCGACCTCAATGTCATGCCGGTGGCGCATTCCTGGGTGAACTTGACCAATAGTAGATCACGGGAATCTGGCGCCAGCCTAGTGAAGGAGACGACCGATATCATGGTGTAGTCACGAAGATGGATGCTAGGCTTTGTGACGTCTTGGACGGGCAAGGGATCGGGTTTCTCGTAAAACCGGAAGAGGACCGTGGAAAATTGCGACGAGATTTCCACGGCAGAGATAGCCTTCCCTGTATCCCCCAAATGCCTGAAGAGCTGCGAAGTATCCACACTGCGGCTACTTTCTTCAATGGTGAGGTTCCGCACGGCACTAGGAGGCAGGAGGAGGATATCAAGAAGCGCTAAAGCCTTTTCAAATGTATCTGTCACCCTCAGGCACTTGAGTGTGGGGATGCCAAACTCTGGCACTTCGATAGATTGAGGATCTGGTATGGCGCGATTGAGGACGAGCTCCTGGAGCTGGTCGCAGTGCCGTAGAACATCAAGAAAACGTAGGTCAATGATGGCCCGGACGTATTGTATTTCGTGCTCATGTCCGGGCGCGATCGACAGGGTGAGCGAAGTGAGAGTTTTGGGAGAGAACGGGACGTATATGTTCTCGAGGCATAAGGACCTCAGATTTGGAGTGATCATAGCAGGACACATGGCGTCCTGAAGTATAGTGGATCCATGATGGCGTGGCCGCATGAGTCTGATATGGAGGGTCTCTAGCAGTGGTAATGTACGACCACCAATATGCGAGGGTTGATACGGCCAAAGATTGTTATAGGAGGTGTTATGTTCGTACTCCTCATCGATGACGACGGAGCGTGCGGATACTAGATTTTCTTTAAAGAGCTTCAGAATAGCTGATACGTTAGAGCGCGTGGAGTCGCCAGCATCCCTAATTGCGATGGACAGAGGTATACCACCGGCTCGGGAGAGTGTTTCTTGACATCCTCTCCAATAAGCCTGTAAGTAGAAAGCGTTGTCCGCCCAAAGTTTTTGCAACTGGAGAGCGACCATTCGCAATTCATGACAGACATGCGTAATCATGATCCAGCCGATCCTCAGAGAGGCAGAAGGTTGCCATCCAGACATAGCGACAGTCATTATAATTTTCTCGAGGAGCTCCTGGGGAAGGCGAAGAAAAGGCGCGCAGGCATTGCGCCTTCGACGTAGCTGGAAGGCCGTGTTCACAAGATGTTCCGTGTCAGCATCGAGCTGACGAAGGTACTGTAGATCTCCTCCACCGTGAGACATTGTAGCGTCGACATCGCGAAGGAGCTGTGCCGTGAACTGCGTGATTGACTCGCGCGGACTGTACGACCAATATGAGTATCGGTGGACGATAATGACGAGAGTAAATCAGTACACACGTCTGAGAAGCAGTGGAAGTTGGCGGCAACACGTTAGGTACGTTAATGTTCATGAGGAGGTATGGCCAAGCAACTTGGTGGAAGCAAGATGAGAGTTCAGTACGACATGCTACAGACGCGCATGCGCAGCATGCGCAGCACGAAGCTGACACGAGGAAAGCGGATATCGGGCCGGGCTCGGCGTTGCGGCGTTCTCAAATGATTGAGGCAAGTGCCACCGTGACCTTCACCCCCACCACCACCGCGGGAGGACGGTATCCTGGCATCCCACTGAAAATCAGATATGAACATGGCTGCAAAAAGCTATGGAGCACCATTCAACCGCCCTGATGCCGATGTGATCCTGCGATCCTCTGACAATGTCGACTTCCGGGTTCACAAGCTTATCCTCTCTATCGCATCGCCTTTCTTCGAGCAGATGTTTCGCCTGCCCACACCACCTCCTCCTGAGAAAGAAGATGAGAGCTGGCATGCTGGTCTGCCACTAGTACCCATGACTGAGTCTGGTGCGACTATTGAGCTCGTCCTCCGTTTCATGTACCCCATCCCATCTCCTAAAGTTACATTGGAGGATATTGGGGCGCTCCTCGAGTTCTCTCGGAAATACGACGTGCACATCTGCGACTCACAGGTCGATTTTGGTCTGCGGAACTCCGTCGCTTCAGATCCCGTTGGCGTATACGCACTCAGTCTTGCCTACAATCTTCCCGACATCGGAAAGCTCGCGGCAGTGGCAGCATGCCAGCTGCCGACCACAAAGCTCGATTCGCCTCTTTTGGATTACTTGTCGGCGCGACAATATAGACAGCTCATGGCCACGCGCATCCAAGCGGGCAACGCTCTGTTCGACCTACTCAGCGGTCAGAGCTTTTACGTCGAAACATCGGGGTCGTTCCCGTCTGGGTATCATCCGTTCTGCCAGCACTGTTCGACCAAAGATGGTGATTGGGTTCTACATCAAGTCTACAAGAGATATCTTGAAACCCTTCGCGTAGACATCAGGACGGGCGCGGGCACTGGTGTCATCTTAGTGGCCGTTGATATCCTCATGTCGGCCGAGACGTTGCCTTGTCCAGGGTACACCGGAAGATGCAAGGGTCTCCCTAAAGCGGCTTTCCGTTACTTCGCGGAGGCTCTCCACACTGCAGCGCAAGAAGTATGCTCAAAGGTCAGACAGCAAGTACACGTCTGATGGTATCTGTCCTGACAACTCAATAATAGGTGGTTCAGCAGACCAACTCAAAGGCTTTCCGGTGACCATCTGCGAGAAACCGCATCCACTATTAGACACTGTCTTTGAGCACGTCGATGACGCGAAGCAAAATCGTGCACATCAATATATTTAGGTTCATCCTTGGCTTGTACTGCTGAAGACCATTACTACTACAATGTCACAATATTATTCTATTCACTATCACAAGGCACCCGATTCAAGGCAACGCAGCAAGCTCTGCCTTCAACTTCTTGAGCTTCTCAACCTCTTTCGCAACCTCCGCATCCGTCTCGGGGCCCTTAGGCTTCGCCTTAGCAGCACGCACAACATCACCCTGCTCCGCAACCTTCGCCTCCCACGCAAGCACCTCCGCGCTCTTGGGCCCCGTGCGCGAGGGCTCCTTCGCAGATTTCGCAGCCTTGCGCTTCGACATGCCCGGCACAACATGCGTAGCATCCGCGCTGGGCGCAGGCTCCTCCTTGGGCTTATTACCCGCGAACTTCTCGCGCCACACATCTGCCATCTTCTCGTCGATCTTCTTGAACAAGTGTTCGGGCGTGCCGAGCTTATGGCCGGGCAAAAGGTCGATCGAGAGTTCGAGCGGAACGGCGCGGGCGGGCGCGTTGAGCTGTGCGAGCATGGCCGTGGCTGTTGCGGGCATGAATGGCTCGGCGAGGGCCGAGAGGGCGTAGATGAGGTTGGCTGCACGGACGAGAACTTGTGCGCAGCGTGCGGGGTCGGAGGCCATGAGCGCTTTGTTGAGGCCTGAGGCCTGGAGGTACTCGTTACCGCGGGCAGAGAGCGCCATCACGAGGTGCAGACCCGCACGCAACTTCACTGCGTCCATGTTATCCGCGTACTCGCGCAGAAGACCATTCACGTCTGAGACGAAACCCGCGTCCAGCCCATCATTCGGGGAGATCGGGCCGGGAGCGTCGGGAGAGTCGGGGAGCACGCCGTCGTACTGCGCCGTGATGAACTTGAGCGCACGGTTGACGAAGTTGCCGAAGTTGTTCAAGAGGATGTTGTTGTTCCCAGCAACCTAAGATGATAGTCAGATTGCGAAGCACATCAGATAGCAGGAGGCATACACATTCAGCCCACGAGAACATCGAGTCTGCGTTTTCCGGACGCGTGGAGATAAGGTAATACCTCCACACCGAAGGCGGGATGCCCGTCTCCTTAGCCGCGGGACCGAACACACCGCGGTTGTGGCTCTTGGAGAACTTGCCGCCCTCGTAGTTGAGATATTCCGTGGTCGACAAGTGATGCAGCTTGGTCCAGTTCCGCCCATCGCCGATCTGTACGGACGGAAAGTAGATGGTGTGGAAGTAAGTGTTGTCCTTGCCCATGAACTGGTAGAGGTCGACGTTCTCGGGGTTGAACCACCATTGCTTCCAGTCGTCGGTCAGGTCGGCGGTGATACTGGGGTAACCGATGCACGCATCGAACCAGACGTCTGTTGAATAAGTTAGCCGACGACAGAGAGAAGGATTAATCCTCCAGCACTTACAGAGCACCTTGCCCTTCATGTCCTGATCGGGGTCGTCCTCTGGTACCGGTACGGGTATACCCCACTTAAGATCACGAGTAACAGGGCTGGGCCTCATGCCAGACTTCAACCGTGCGTCGACGATCTCGCCGCTGGACGAGATGACAGCGTTCTGCGACCACTTGCCCTTAGCGTAGCTCTCCTTGATCCATGCCTCCGTCTTGGGCTGAAGCAGGTCAAGGCGAACGTACATGTGCGCAGACGAGCGCGTGACGATCTTATGCGTCTTGTCAATGAGACAGCGAGGGTTGATGAGCTCGACGGCGTCTAGCGTGCGCGCGCATTTGTCGCACTGATCGCCCCGGGCGTCTTCGTAGCTGCAGTGCGGGCAGGTGCCCTCGACGAAACGGTCAGCCAAGAACCTGAGATAATTAGACCAGAACGTCATCCGAGCAGAAAATGAGTGAACGTACTTGTCGCAACCCTCACAGAATGTCTGCTCATTCTCCTGCTTGATGAGGTAGCCGTTCTGCTTGAGGTTGAGGTAGATCTCCTGGCTGATTCTGAAGCAAACGTAAGCTCGTGGACCATGTGACCAGTCCAAACGCAACATACTCCGTATGTTTGGGAGCAGACGTCCGCCCAAAGTGGTCAAAGCTGAAGTGAAAGTGAGCAATCAAGAAGATGACCGGATTTGGATGGACGAACGCCAGGTCAAACCACTTGTACGTCTGCACATGGAGCGCGTTGTACTTGTCGCACAGCGCCTTGGGAGTCAGGTTCTCCTTGAGCGCCTGCGTTTCCGTCGCTGTTCCGTATTCGTCCGTGCCACAGATAAAGAGCGTCCTCCGGTTGCGGGTACCTGCACGCTGTCAAGCTACGCGCACGCTCCGACAACAGCAAACGTACGCGAGTATCTAGATATCTATAAGTACTGATCACAGAGCTACGGGATGCCTGCGCACCGGCTGTAGACGTCCGCACTGAGCAGACTGCCAATAATATTTCCTAGTTCAGGTCAGCGCGTGACGCAAACGAGAGATAATTGTGGCGCACCAAGATGGGGGACGTTATTACAGTACGGCAACGCAGAGGTGATCAGGACGTTCTTCTCTCCGTCAACTGGCAAGCTATCCGATACATGAGTAGCGCGATCTTCAATGAATAGCCCGTCGATACGCACGCGACCTGTCCAGGATCGGGGACGACCTTCAGGATCCCATCGGCCTGGCGAATCTTTCTGTCGGCCATAGTCGAGCAGGCTCGTAACTTGGTGATATTTCTATGGTACAAAGGACGGAGATGGCGGAAGGAAAGCAGCTTGAACAGGATCGATCGCGCCTTAGGCGCGGCTTTGACTCGGACCCGTACACAGAAAAGTCAAGTCACGATGTTCGGAGCTGATGTCAAGACGCGCCGCTCGCGCTTCGGCCAGAACGCGAGCCTGCGATCCACATCCGTGCCGTTGTCCCCGACCACCACCTTCCGGGCGCACGCGCCTGACTAGCTAATATCTAACACGATGTTGCCGCGCATACAATGGTCACGGTACGCTATTATTTATAATGCTGGGAAGCTCATTTGACAATATATGCAGATTAGGGTTTGCTCAGCCCTTGTCCGTGGCCAGCCCGGAGCTCACGGTGCGCAGTGGTTTCGCTCACAAAGTATACCTACAACTGACCTCGGAGATGTTATAGCTTCGCGCGATCATAACTGGTCTACTTATTGGATGCTTGCTATGCTTCACGAATCTCTACTTCGGACTACAGACCGGCTGGATTAGCATGTGCGCTACCCGACCTGCTGTCCTCGCGCGCTTCAGCTAAGCGCCCGCAGGATGTCATTACAGTCGGCGCTGATCGGATTTCTGGTCTCTCGCATGTTCAAGACGCCTCTAACTCCTCAAGAGAACGTTCTTATCCAGGCAACCGCCGCCGCTACCGGCACAGTGCGCTCTTATCTCTGTATGCGGCTCATCCGGGATTCTCATTGCGTGCCAGATGCCACTTACGGCTGGCTTTGTCGGTATCATCCCTGCACTGGGACTACTCGACGAGGAGCAGGACGGCTCGCCGCCGTTGCGGTTAACTTGGCTGGGTGCTGTAGCTTGGTCGGCCGCTGTCGCATATTTCGGGTGAGTAATCCGGCTATTCATCTTTGCCCCGCTCGTTATCGGCGTCCCTGAGAGTGTTGCTGACTTGTTTTCACTATCCAGCGTGTTCATGTCGCCACCAGTCCGTAAACAAGTCGTACGTCGGACACATTGACTAGCATTACATCATCATTGATTTAGCTGTGGCGCAGATCATCGAAGAACAGCTCACCTTCCCTTCCGGAACGGCAACTGCCCAACTCATCTCTGTGCTGCACAAGATGCCGCCACTGGACACCTTACACAAACGCAAGGGTTATACCGCTCTTGATAGCGAGGATGCTGCGGACTCTGAGCTGGCACAAGAGCCGCGCGAGGGAATCGCTGCAGCAGATGAGGAAGAGGATGAAGAAATCAAGGAGATTGTCAGCAACGAAGGCTGGTCTGCCTTGGGTTGGAGTTTCTTCGCATCCGCCGCTCTTACGGTAAGCGATTCTCATGCATGTATCACGCATCGAACTTTCGCTGATTCACGCGTCTACAGCTATTCGCGTACTTCTTTCCCATCACCTTCGCCATCCCGATCTTCGGCGCCTACCTTGCAAAGAAATGGCTCTGGACGTTCACGCCTTCACTATCATACGTTGGTCAGGGTATCATCATGGGCTTCCTGACTACCCTTAGCATGAACCTAGGCATGCTCGTAGGCTGGGGTGTACTCTCGCCCGTCTCGAAGGCTTACGGTTGGGCACCGGGAGCCGTGGGCGACATGGCTACCGGCGCACGCGGATGGATCCTTTGGACGGCGCTCGCGATTATGTGCTCGGACGCGCTGATTTCGCTTGTACCCGTTATGATGGAGATTGTACGCAAGATGGTGCATGGCTCCAATCCGGACGAGGATAGTAACGAGAACGAGACGCCTGACCGGCTGGTGTCCACCAAGTGGGTGCTGTGGGGTCTTGGTGTCAGTATCGTTGTTGGAACGATCATTGTGTGGCTCGTCTTCGGGCATGAGGGGATCAAGCCTTGGGCTACCATCATCGGTTTCATCATGGGTACACTGCTCAGTATTCTAGGGTATGCAAGCGTTAACGTTTTATGTCTGGTCTACATCTCATGCGTTGTAACAGCGTTCGCGCTCTTGGGGAGACAGACCTTAACCCCGTTAGTGGATTGGGCAAGATCAGCCAGCTCTTGTTCGCGGTTATTCAGCCTGGAAATGTCGTCGCGAACATCATCGCAGGTGGCGTCGCCGAAGCCGGCGCGCAACAGTACGTTGTCCACCTACCAACATATGCTTCATGTTGCTTACCCACGCGCAGAGCCGGAGACCTTATGCAAGACCTGAAGACGGGTCATCTCGTACACGCCTCACCGCGTGCACAGTTCTACGGCCAGCTTGTGGGTAGCACGCTGTCGATCTTCGTTACGGTTACCGCGTACACTCTCTACGCGCGCGCCTATCCTATACCTGGACCGACATTCCCTGCTCCTACCGCCTACGTGTGGCTGAGCCTTGCACGTTTACTACGTACGTACTCTTTGTATTCAAAGATAAACACCACGCTGATATGACACAGGTAACGGTGAGCTCCCCGAGAAGAGCGGCGAGTTTATGCTAGGCGCCGCAATCATCTTCGGCGCCCTCTCCGCCATAAAGACGCGCCTCTCGCGCAATCAATCCCGCTATGCATATCTCATCCCCTCCGGTGTAGCATTCGCAATCGGTTTCCTCAACACACCGTCCTTCTCACTCGCGCGTCTCATCGGTGGTATCGTCGAGCTCGTATATCACCGTCATTTTGCGCAAGGCAAGCACGGACAGGATATTCGGTTGATCGTTGTTGCTAGCGGGTTTGTGCTTGGGGAGGGTGTTATGAGTGTGTTGAATCTTGTGTTAAGGACGGTGGGCGTGGGGGTTGCGAGTTGTTGGGGGTGTGGACATGGGATGTGTGGTGGATGTTCTGCTTAGACTGTATTTCGGGTATAGAATTGGATACAGAAGAACCCAGAGACGTATGAAGCAAGATCCCTAAGAGCAATGTGAAAGGTATAACATGCGCGAGACTACAAATTAGAGCTCCGCGATCCAAGATCCAATCGCCTTCAGAGTATTCGTCCGCTCCGGTTCCCAGAACGGAAACGCGAGGAAGTCATGGACAGCGTCTGGAGCCTCAACGTACGTGCACTCGTCCCCGATATCCTCCCGCATGCGCTTTACCAACAAACGTATGCTCGGCGCAAAGGACTCGCCGCTCCCACCGCTAACGAACGTCCGCGGGAAGCCTCGAAACGACACAGGCTCCGCCCGTCCGTCCACGCTCGCAGGCGAAATGTAACGGCTGAGCGAGCCGTCGTGGCCCAAAGGCCCGAGGAAGGCATCAAGCGAGTACTGGCGCACGGCAGTGCCAGGGAGGCTGAGGTAGTCCGACTCGAACAAGCCGTCGGCGATGGCCTGCTTGTCATGGCTACCGGTCAGGTCGACCCACGGTGAAAGGAGCAGCAGACTGCGGGGTACGGCTGGTAGACCGTCGAGCCCAGCATTCTCAACGAGGTACCGCGCAAGTGCGAGCGCGAGGTTGCCACCGGCACTATCGCCGCTGAGGATGATGTCCTCTGGGGCGAACCCAACGTCGCGGACGAGGTAGACGTATCCTGCAATCGCGTCGAGTAGTGCTGCCGGGAACGCGTTAGCCGACTCGTCGGGTGGCGCGCTCGCGAGACGGTATTCCAGATTGAAAGTACGGATGATGCTTGGTGCATGCTCCATGATACCGTCAATGATCTTGCCGGCGAGGTCGTGAGGCGCGGCAGACATGCGCACGTAGCCGCCGCCGTGGAAGTGGTAGAGAACGCGCTCGCCCTTGCTAGGCGGAGCTCCGGCGGGTGTAGATCCGTGGCCGGCGCCGTCAATCCAGTAACCGGGTATGCGCGCGGTAGATACTTTGGTGATGCGCATCCATTCCTGGATCTGAGGCGTGAGGAGGGCTTCGGGCACGGGGTCGGCCCAAGAAAGCTTGACATCGGGTCCAGTAATTGGGTGTTCTGCGTCAGAGATGAAGTTGAACCCTTTCACTCTGAATACACAAATGCTGGGTAAGACGTAGCGCAGTGCGTCTTTAGAAGGACTAACGTACCGAACGAATTCATCTTGTGCGAGATGGATACCCTTTCTCAGCAGGGCCTGCTTGAAAGTCCACGATCTCCGAGGACGAGCGGCTGGGGCAGCGCTACTCAGGATCCACCAAGGCAAGCGCACAAACGTAGTCACGAGACCCTGATACAGTAAGAAGGCACCTTTGGC
The DNA here is from genome assembly GCA_001632445.1 of Peniophora sp. CONT. Lineage (NCBI taxonomy): Eukaryota > Fungi > Basidiomycota > Agaricomycetes > Russulales > Peniophoraceae > Peniophora > Peniophora sp. CONT. Next base: position 104,693 of record KV424560.1, read on the forward strand.
AGGTTGAGAGCGGATTTCGTTGACCATTGTATGGGCAGCGGAAGGAGCACACGAGTTGAACAAAGTCGCCACAGGCGTTGAATGTTATATACTCGGGTTCAGTACCAAAGGCACCATGTCTTCAGTACCCTCACGTCCCAAAAGGGAAAGCTGTTCGTACCACGGTGCGATGAAAATCCTTAAGCCCATAGTGGACGGGAAGAGAGCCGTGTTGAAGCCGTGCATCTCGAACTCGCTAAAGCCGAAGAGGGCAACGGACCGACATAGCCGGTCGGAGTTAATGCATGCGATCCGCGCCGCGGCTCTTTCTTCCAACACCCATCTAGATTCGCAAATATTGAGGCACCTTGCATCCCTTCTCCTGAACAAAATACTCGCCATGGCAGAATCGTGTGGCAACCCGGCCGCTGATGCAGACGCACTTATGCCCAGTGCGTACACTGCATCGTCCACGGCCAGCTTCCCCTAATAACGCAGGAAAGTCCAAGTTTGATCGGTCAGACAAATGCGTGAAGTGCAAAGAAGCGCGAGGTAATCTCGTCGTCCGGCACGTAGTCTATTGCAAGTACGCCGTCCAACAGTCATTCTTGAATGCGATGCTGAAATCCGAGTCAGAGACTGCTTTAGCGGCCAACTCGAGGCTCGATTCCGCAAGACGCTCGAGCCACATATCAATCATGCCCCGTCTGGTCCTCGGCGCGGTACTCTGAAGCCGGCAGGAGACCTTTTGATTGGTTTCTCTGGTAGTGCGGGATCAAGTGTGCTACTTGATCTCGTACACGGTACATACATCGCGCAGAAGGCCGCGCCAGAGGAAGGGAAGGGCGGAAAGGAGCATCCACGCAAGGACCGCGTGTGGCACAATGTACGAGCCGCGTATGTTGAAATCGCAGATGCTTTCCCGGACGGCAAGGTACGCATCCTCTCAGATGAAATAGTGCGGAAGGCTAATATATACTTCATAGATGCGGGATAGAACGCAGGACATGCGTGATGCTGTTGCAGCTTATGACGGCGTCGACTTTGTGCCATTGCGTATACAGGACGCCTTCGACCCCGACTGGTGGGCTCGTGTGACTGGAAATCATGCAGATGATGCGCTTGTAGATTTGAGCGACGAAGGTATGCACATAATGCTTATTCTTGCCGACATGTCCTGACTCTTGTACAGAGCTGCCAATCCTTCCACCATCTGATTCGTCCAGCACGCCGCTCGCCAACCTACGCACTTTCTTGGCCAATCTGCCAACACCAACAGCCGTTCAAAGCGCAATATCAAGTATTGTCCGCGTCCTTTTCCTGCATACAGCATACGCGACCTCTTCGTCTCATCTTGTTCTGGGTACTTCCCTCACATCGCTCTCGATCTCTCTCATCTCGACAATATCGCAAGGCGGTGGCTTTGCTGTCCCGCAGTCCGCTTTGGAGGAATGGTATCCCAACTTCTGCCGCGACCCGGTCGAGGAGACAGAAGCACCGAATGGGAAAACGAAGAAGAAGCCCTGGCGAAGGGAAGTGCGCGTATTGAGGCCATTGCGCGAGGTTGGGATGAAGGAGTGCTCAGCGTGGGCTCGATGGCATGACGTGAGCGTCGTTGGCAAAGCGTCCCTTCCCATCGCAAATGCACACACGGCGACGATCGGAGGGCTCACGAAGGACTTCATCGTCGGTCTGGAGAAGGATTTCCCAAGTACTGTGTCGACGATTGCGAAGACGACCGCGAAACTCGCGCCGAAGGGCACGAGTTCTGCACGGTGTGCGTTATGTGAACTGTATGTCAAATTCTATCATCTTATCCTACTGCCATTCATAATGTTTTGCCAGACCCATGCAGCCTGGTGTGCAAGAGTGGAAGGCACGCATATCGATTCGTTCGCGGTCAGATGGTGCAGCAGTTGCAGCCGACGCTCCAGAAATACGATCGCTCGCGCCGCTTTTATGCTATGCTTGCCATACGACCCTCACAAGTCGTAGCAGTCGTAGCGCGGCACCCAATAAGTCGGGCGCAGAGTCGAAGAACCCCGTGGTGAACTTGCCGATGTGGACGTCTGCGTGCGCTCAACTTGAATCCGGACCAGCTGAGCAGTGGCTCGGGACGCCGGAGGAGAGTAGTCCGTCATCTCAGGAGGTATGGGAGACGAAGCGCATGGATCGGCAGAACATGCGGTCGGCACTCGGGCAGTTTCTACTTGACCCTTAGTGTCTCCCAGTTCATGGCAATGTTACTTAGTTTCTTATTTGTTTCCCAACCTTGATGTCATATGAGTACATTACTCGAGGAAAGAGGGTTAGATCAGACCCGTAGCTATTTAATTTTGTCGGCGGCGCGAAGCCTCAACCGGTCCTCATTAATCATTGTACATGTAAGATCCGATCCATCTGCTTATAGTGGATCAGGTTAACGTGTCCGTCATGCCGATGATGATCGACAATATGTAGTATCTATCTATGCCGGACTGGACGCATAGCGGCCTTGGTGCGTGATCGCCGACGGGTATCGCGAGTTGATCGGCAGGCGCGTGTCCGACGCGTGTCGCGTCGTCGTTTGACTCTCGCTACCACCAACAGATTCCTCCTTGTTCTGTTCGAACGCCAACGCTACAAACTGCCGTCGACGCGTCCATCGTTTACACCGCCACCTATCACTATGGATCCTACAATCTTGACTTTCCAAGTACAAAGCTCAGAGTTGGAGGCGCTGGTGCATGCGGATCGTGCGAGCAAGGCCGCGCTCTCCTCTATAGACGATCCCGAACGCTGGAAAGTTGCGCTTGCCCTTTTAGACTCGTCAAGTATTTGGATCAACGATCTAAACCGCGTATTCCGCCGCCGTGCGGCCCAGTTCATCTCCATGCTCAATGAGCGCGCGAACCAGACACTGCCTGTTTCCCGGCTGCATCCTGACGTCCTTGGCATGATTTTCGAGCACGTCGCCGATGCTCATTTGCAAGAGCACACTCTTCGAAGAGAGCAATGGATTCGAGTTGGCCACGTCTGTCGAGGCTGGCGGAACGTGTTACTCGATGCAGCCCACCTCTGGGCTCGCGACATCTTCGCATTTGGCGTGAAGCGTGGCCTGGAAGAAATACTCCCCCTCACCCGTAACGCTCCGCTAGATTTGGTGCCTCCGAGAAGAAGCCGGGGCTTCACGTCACCTACCGCGCATCATGACTTTGTGTCGTCAATTCTACCCCTCGTCGGGCGTGCGCGGGTCTTGCATGTCAGCATAGCATCCCATGCGGACCTGGCGTTGCTCACTGACGCACTCTCAACCGATCCCATCCCTGACCTCAAAGAGCTCGTCATTAAGTGGAAAAACACTGCTGGTAATACTGTGCATGCCAACACACGTATCAACCTCGCAGATCACCAGAAGCTCACTGTCTTGAGGACATATGGTTATCTTGCGCGCCCTCACGTAGGAAATAACATTCTGTCGGCCGACATTAATCTCGGAGCTTACCTCGCCTCGAATCTTCCCACCGAGGAAGCACTTCTCGATATTCTTGCGTCGATGGGACAACTTCGGTATCTCGCTCTAAGGAAGTGGAGGTCCCTAACCCATCATCGAGCACCTACACGCTTAATCAAACATCAGCTTTTGCAAACACTAATCGTGGAGAATCCCGATACGGAGAGCTTCCTCCACCTGATGCGCCAGCTACATTTACCAACTCTCGTTCAAGCTACGTTTGATCTTGTCGGACATCCTACTTTCGGGCATCATCATGATGTTGGCACCATGGACAGCACCATCGTTCGATCTGCCTTGGAGTACTTGGATGATGCCATTGCGGGATCACCTGCAACGTTGCAGAGGAAGTGTGTGTACATAAGACATGCGACATCGCACATGAATGCCTCTGCGGCCTCACTCTCGGTCAGGTGGAGCGCACTTTACATGCCTGAAACAAGATTTCTGGACCAGGAAACAAAAGCGCTCGCGCCAGAGGTGCACATCCGCTTCCCTACTCGTCTGACGGATGAACTTGGCGTAGCAGAAATAGTCTCCCGTCATCTCGCATCGTCAAGTGCAATTCATCAGACTATTCATCTCGACTGGAAAGAAGGGCTACCCGCGACCCAGGGAATGGAGTACTGGGTGGCTGCGCTCGCACCATTCAAATACATCCAATCCGTTCAATTGGACAATACTTACTACTCACTGCGTGGCCCTCTCGTTGCGTTAGCCGAGTCTGAATCCAACAACGCATCTGGACCTCTCCTTGGATCAGCTCGCAGGCTATGTTGGACCGCTAGAGAAAATTGGGGTTGTTTAAATGCGGAGTTCTTTCAAGGAGAGAACGCGCTCCTAACGAACTTTATCCGAGTACGCGCGAGTCGGGGTGCGCCGATCGAAGCCCTGGAGTTGCGCTTGATGGATGCCTATACTATAGGCAACGCAGTACCCCCGCTTCATCAAGAGGAAAGCGATGTTTCTCGCACGCCTGGGAAGGCAGCCATTCTTCAGCTGGCGGGAGAAGTTGGGGCCCGAGCTACCTTCGTTCACGTGGAGGTGGACGATCTCGACGGGGTGTATCCCATTCGGAAAATCTATGACTACACTGACGTTCTACTCGCATACGAAACTGCGACCGCCCAAAGTGAATGACACAGTCGTGTATGGCTGTGCTCTGACTATACCCTCCCCTAGTACTGGACTGTCAGGCATCATAATGTATTACAGTCAAAGAAGACGGTAGCTTGCTCACTATGTTATCTTTGGAACGCGATTGGGCGCAGGGTATCTACTCTCCTAGCAGACTTCATCCGAAAACGCGCAGGTCGGGGTATGCCGACTTCGGACTGAAGCGTCGGAGATGCGCTATCGGACGCGCACCAGGCAAACTACAAGTACGGCGCGATACCTCCCGAGGAAGGAGAATATCTGTCCCCGCAGCGAATGAAAGCTTTGATCCAGTTCGCGAAGGAAGTGGGGACCCGAACTGAATTCATGTAGAAGTTGATGATACCGGCGGCAAGCCTGAGGATAAGTTGTGTAATGCTATTTGGGAGACTCAACAGTATATTGACGATGTCCTGCTCACATACGAATCCCCCGCTTAGCCACGTAGACGTACGATATGCCAGAACAAAAAGCACGAAAATATCAGCTTGAATTGATGTGTTATGTCGAGATGGACGTGCAGAGCGTGACCGTTGATCGGGTAACGTGTAACGCTTGGTCGACATTCAAAGGCGCGTGTTCGACGCGTGTCGTGCCGTCGTTTGACTCTCGCCGCCACCACACTTTCCTCCCGCACACGCGAGCCCTACGAACCGCTCTCAACGTACCCACCTACTTTGTCTCATATCATTGAAATACCATGGATCCTACGATATTGACTTTCGAAGTACGAAGGTCAGATCTCGAGGCGCTTGTCCACGCCGACCTTGCGAGCAAAGCCGCACTCTCCAGTATAGATGATCCTGATAGCTGGAAAGCCGCGGCTGCGCTCTTCGAACCGTCAAACGAACTGCTTGACGATATAGCCCGCGTATTCCGTCGTCGTGCGGCTCAGTTTGCCTCCCTGCTCAACGAGCGTGCGAACCAGACACAACCCATCTTCCGGATGGATCACGACGTTCTTCGAATCATCTTCGACTACGTCGCCGCCATTGACCGCCCGCGTCTCTACCGTGAAAGAGTGAAATGGATCAAACTTGGCCATGTATGTCGAAACTGGCGAAATGTGCTTCACGATGCGACGCATCTCTGGGCTCGTGACGTTTTCGAGGTCTTCGGCGTGGAACGTGCATGCGAGATACTCCCTCTCACCCGGAATAGTCCACTTAATCTCGTTCGTCCGCTAGAAAGACCGTATAGCTACGAAACCTATACGACCTCTGGCCTACTGTCAGTATACCTCCCACTCATGGGGCGTGCAAGAGCATTTCACAGCGCAATATCCTCCGAAAAGAACTGGTCCTCAATCTCTGACGCGCTGTCTAGAGATCCTATCCCTCATCTTGAGGAACTCGTTCTCAAATGGGATACAAATTCGGAGTTGACTGCCGATACACGCATACAACTCGCACGTCATCCCAGACTCCAGTCCCTCAAAATGACTGGCTACCTTGCTCAACCACATGTTGGAAATAGCATTACATCAGCGGACCTTGACCTTAAACCTTACATGGGCACGGTCACGCCCAGCCAGGAATCACTGCTTGATTTACTGGACTCGATGGTCAATCTGAAACACTTGAGGTTAGGACACTGGCGGACTTCAAATCAGCATGCGCCCTCACGCACGATCGAACTTCTTGCTCTGCAATCCTTGATGGTGACAAATAGTGACGTCGACAGTTTTCTCCGTCTTATCGGTTGCTTACGTCTGCCGGCGTTGATCCAGACCTGTGTCAATATCGCTGGGGTCACGAACCGCGCAAGCCCTCGTGAAAATATCGTGGATTGTGCCAGACTCCAATCTACCTTGGACCGTTTGGAAAGCTCGTTTGCGGGGTCGTTGGCCATCACGCAGAGGAAGTATGTGTATGTTGCACATGCACGTACTGACACGCCGTCATCCGCCGTTAAACTCACAATTAGGTGGAGTGGAATATACAAGCCGCAGTTCAATAGATTCTGGCAATGGCTACCGGATACGCCTACTCCCGAATTATACATCCAGTTCCTCGCCGACTCCGCGGATGCCAACGATTTAGCCAGGACCGTATCCCGCTACCTTTCATCATCTTGCACTCCCCAGCACCCAGTTCACCTGCAATGGAGAGAAGGCGTGATTCTGGGGAATACTCAGGGGATTTCCTATTGGACTGCGGCCCTTAGCCTGTTCAAAGATGTCCAATCCGTTCTGATATACGAGGCTTCGAATGGTGGCCATGGTAGCCTTCTCACTGCGTTGGCTGAGTCTGAACAAGAGGGTTCCGCTGGACCTCTTCTCAACTCAATACGTTGTTTGTGCGTGAGGGCTACGGGGAGTTGGTGGGGGTTGGAACAGAGGTTGGACCTTGGACAAGGGCAGGATGCGCTCCTAGTGGACTTTATGCGACGACGAGCTGCTCGAGGCACGCCCATCGAATCTCTGGAGATGCGGTTGCTGGATGCGGATAGGGCTAGTGTGCTATGGCCGCTGCACGGCGAGAAAAGGGATGGTGCACCTATACCCGGGAAGCAGGCCTTACTCCAGCTTGCGAGAGAAGTGGGCGCCCGAGCCGATTTTGTGCCGGTGGAAGTTGAATTCAGCCCTGGGAAGGACTTTCCCCAGTGGAGGACTTCCCAGTATACCGATGTCCTACTCACATACGAAACGCCAGCTCTTTAAACCTTTCTGCGACATCATGTGTTTTTAGTAGTATCAATAACGGATCGCTATACATGTTCTTAAATATGTGTCTGCAAACTCGCCGTAGGGGTCCTGAGGCTCTGCACCCAGGGCGGAGAAGCAATATATAGCTGGAGCTATAGTACGGTATCAGAAGTGTGGAGGTGGTCAACGACTGTCGACGGCCTGGAATCTCTCGACGACGTCACGGCCGCACTATGGCCGCCAACAAGGACCTGTGGCGCGTCGAGGGATCACATCGAGCCCACCCGACCCCGCATCTCGCATGCCTCGCGTCGGGCCTTCCTCATATGGCACAAGCTTAACAGGGCTCGAAGTCTAAATACGGGCCTCGACCAGCGTCGCGTCACCGCACTCGAGCGCCCACGCCCAGTGCGAAAGAAAGATATCAAAGCGTAAAGCTTGGAAGCAGTTGCCGTTGTCCAGCAGATCGTCGCCCGCGCAACATACTGAAACCGCCCTGTACGAGTGCATTACGCGTGTACTTGGACGTGAAAGAAGCAGCGAATGAAGACGAAGGAGTATTGTTCGTGCCGTTATCCCGAGGATGCGTGACTGAGGCAAGAGCGAAAAAAGACGTACAATCAGAGTCTCAGACCCAGATATCAAATTCGGAACGCTCAGTGGCGTCAGGCAGCCTGTTGAAGACGAATTGTACGTAGTTTGAAAGCCGCGCGTGCCACAGTTAGTGAGCAGCGAGAATACCGAGCCAGGAACGGCGCTATCGGATAAACACCTGCCACGTCTATCGTGAGCGTCTGACGTAGCCGAATTTAGGTCGGGTTCAAGCACAGTATGATATAATACAGAGGGGTGGGAGAAAATATGTGCGATTGCTAGTTTCTGTGTAATGTGTATAGGCTACAGATCAATCCGGATGCGTGTGTGTTGAGACTGTCTGGCAGGTGTCAGAAGAAATCGAAATGGTGTGGATAAGAGCGAGGATGCATGCATCGCGATGGCAAGAGGGAGCGCAGATGGTGGAATAAATCACAAAGCATGGACAGAGCGATGAGACGACATGATGAGAGGATGAAACCAAAGTGGACCAGAACTCGGCGAGACTACCGCGATCGCAGCGGAGTGGGTAGACACGGGAGATAATGAGACGAAAAGCCCAAACGAGGAGAAGAGCGACAAGTCGTGTATGATGACAAGGAAGGCTATCGAGCACCCTTGGGCGTCGAAGATGATTGCGCCTGGGCGTTTGCACCGAGGCGCTTCGCAAGTGATGGCGGCATGGGTGGTGGAGAAGGTTGTGAGAGAAGTGCGCGCTTGGACGCCGAATGCGGACGAGCGGGTGCTGATGACGATGGATGTGTGCGCAAGACAACGCTTGTACCAGTCGGGTACGGTCCGTATGGTGACGCGAGTGCG